>NC_051173.1:16236364-16518864 GCF_013339725.1 Rhipicephalus microplus
TTCACATACAAATTAGGAAATTTGGAAATAACGAAAAGTAAACATGTAAAATACTTGGGACATTAACATCCAATCTCAATTGGGAACCACATATAGCAGCTATTTGTGCAAAAGCGCTAAGAAAGCTGTCTTTCTCAAGAGAAGACTAAGGAACGCGCCTCGTGAGGTTAAACTAACCACGTATAAGACACTAATCAGACCAGCACTAGAATATGCAGGCATAATTTGGTGTCCCCATCACAAGTTTCTCATAAAAAAAATTGAGCGAGTTCAAAGTTTAGCAGTCCGATTTGTGTTCTCAAGTTATTCCCGGAATACAAGTGTTACAGCTTTGCATAAAAAAAGCCGAGCTGTGTTGTTTTGATCAACGCAGAATAATTTCCAAACTTAAATTTTTGTATCATTTGTATAATGAGCATTATAAAATATCTGGAACAGAACGTCTCCTTCAACCCCTCGGACACTCCTCAAGAACTAACCACAAGACAATACGGCTGCTTAAAAGTCACAATGACATTCATAAAAGCTGTTTTCCCATCATCAATAGCATACTGGAATAGTCTACCATCATCTGTGGTGAACTGTGAAATGGTAGAATCTTTTGCTCAAGAAATCAGCGATATTTTTTGTTCTGGTAAGTGTATTACATTTTTGTATTATGCTCGCATGTGATATAAACTCTGTATCTTTGAAACTTAACAATCATCCAGGATTGAACTGATTTTTCTGTTTTGTTTTTAATGAGATTGTCACTTTAGACGGCATTGTAATAATTTTCTGAATTACAACTCCTGCTTGGACCGAAAAGGTCTGCAGTATATTGAAATAAATAAATAAAGTAACACATGCGGTGCACGGCGTGTGCCCGTACGGGTCCATCGCGTTGGCAACCCTTTGAAGGCATGTGCGCAACGCAGCTAAGTTCCATACCAGCACGATTACAACAGCCACGGTTCCCCAACAAGCACACAACTGACGGAGTTGACGGTTAACGTCGCGGCAATCGGAAGTAGACGGTGTTTCAAGCAGAGCGTCAGCGATGGTGTATGCCACGCGAGATTAGGAGGGGCGCTCGGCGAGAGGGAAAAGTGGTGTGGGAGAGGATGCCAGCAAGGGGGAAGTGCAGGAAAGAGCGAAAAGTGTGGTCTTCACGGTTTCGATAATCAAACGTGCCTAACTCCGCTATTACTGCACCATTTCGAAAAATTCTCACGGCACCGTGTTCCTCGTACACTCATGCTCAATTTCGTCACAACAACTGAATTTCAACCTCTGGGTGGTTTACGGGCCCTTTAAGGTTACACCTGCCATGTTCCTTTCCATCGCTTGCTGCGTCATCCTCAATTTAGGCTGAACCCTCTTCGTAAGCCTCTAGGTTTCTGCTCCGTAGGTAAGTATAGGCGAGATGCAGCTGTTATAGATCTTACTTTTGAGGGATAGTGGCAATCTACCAGTCACGATTTGTGAATGCTTGACGACTGTGCTACACCCCATTCTTATTCGCCTAGTTACTTGAACCTTGTGATTCGGCTCCGCGGTTACTACCTGTCCTAAGTAGACGCACTCTTTTACAACTTCAAGTGCGCTGCTGCCTATCGCGAAGCACTATTCTCTTGCGAGATTGTTGTACATTACATTCGTTTTCTGCAGAATAATTCTGAAACCTACCTTTCTGCCCTCCTTGTCCAGTTCAGTAATCATAAATAGCAATTCGTTCAGAGTTACTCAGCGATGGTTAAGAAATCAAGAAGAAGAAATGGACATGGGCCGGGCATGTAGCACGTAGGCAGGACAACCGCTGGTCATTCAGGGTAACTGACTAGATTCCCAGAGAAGGTAAGTGGGCGAGGGGTAGACAGAAAGTTAAGTAGGGAGATGAGATTAGGAAGTTTGCGGGTATAAATTGACAGCAGCAAGCACAGGACCAAGTTGACTGGCAGAACATGAGAGAGGCCTGCAGTGGGCGTAATCAGGCTGATAATGAACATTTACGTTGTATAGTACCAGGGGACATTGCCCCAACATCAAAACTAGAACTATGGCATCCATGGGAGAAAATGAAGCATGAGCAGCGATCTACATTTTCAATTTGAAAGAATAGAACTGCTAGGTCATCCACGCTGAGCTGATTCTGGTGTTTGGCGACCATGAGCCAGCTTACAAAATAGTAGTAAGACCCAGCAGACTGTTTCAGTGCCATTCTACAAGTCTAAGCCTGGACAATCAAGTGTCACTTGGTGATCAATCCTAAACTGCTGCATAAACCAAGAAGGCTTTGGTGCTCTCAGATTGCCAGATCATAGAGAAACGAATGATGCATCATGTCAACATGAGTGTGGGCTCAGTGCACACTATACCTTAAAGGAACTTTACATACATATATAGAAAAACAATTTTTTTCATATCGGTAAATTACTCTCTTATGACACCAAAATGCTACTGCGCTAGGAGGACAGTGTCTGTACGTCGTGGTCTGTTTCATGTCTAACATTCGGGGCTGACGTTTGAAATGTGCAGGCTTTACGTGGTGATCAGTGTGTGATGCTGCAGAAGCGCAACAATGGGGGTGTTGGTGTCACGAGAGATCAGCTTGAGCAATGGGCTGAAGCAGCTCATCAAACAACACAGGACAGCTGAGACTCGACGGGAGCAGATTGCGCCCTGGGCCTGGCCCCGGCTCTTGCGACTGCTGCCCCATTTCTGTGCATGGACCTCGTCCCGATGTTCCAGGAGTTGGCCCATGTCCTGGTGCTGTTCTCGAGCCTGGGCTACAACCCAATCCTGCTGATGCAATCCTGAGACTGCCTTAGGTCCCGGCACCATGTCACGTGACTTTCACCATGCTCGCACATTCTGCGAGTGAACTGGCCATGTCCCAGTGTTGACCTGAGCAACACTGTTGGCACCACCAAGGCAAGCCCCCGCCTCTTCTGCTTTGCTAGGATCCAAGTCCACGAACCAACGCTTCCATGACTGACAAACCACAGACTGACTGCAAGTGAGTGTATTTGACTGCCGGTGCATTTGAACTGACTAAATCATGATTATGTCTGTATTGTGCATGTCTCATGTCCATTCTGTATCGTGTGACAGTGCCCCGGGGTCTGTGTTTCAGGGTGCCTACTTTGTGCGTCTGGCTGCCCTGCACTCACAATCTGGCCCACAACCAGTGTTGCTCCTAAACACATTTGGCAAGCAAGAACATGCACGAAAAGAAAATGTGGGTGGCGACGCCACATTTAAGTTCCCGCACCAGGTGCCATGATGTTACAAATTTTGACGGTGTCTACTATTGCCTTTGTTGTTGTTTGTAAAAATGAAGTACATTGTCTCCCTAGGGAGCCAGAGACGTAATGCATTAGTTTCAGATGGGTGGTGGTGGTGGTTGTGATGTTACAAAGGTAGGGTTAGCCTGGCCTAAAAGGCCAGCAATTGTTCCACCCGAGCATCTCTTAAATTATAGGGGTCAGTCACCAAATGTCACTCAGCCCACTGTCTCGCAGGAAAGTCATCAAAAAATTTCGAGCCAATGCAGCCAAATTGAGAAAAAGCACCAGGAAGACAGTCATGGGATTATCAAAGATTTTGGCGGAAAAATTAGAAGCGAGACTCCTGACACTGATTTTTCCTACTACGACAGTCGATCCCGGATACATCGAACTTTAAAAAGATTGGAAAATAGTTCATATATATTAATAATTCGATATAAAATATGCATATTTTAGGCTTATAATAATACATAGCAACTCTCAAAACGGCTTCAGGCAATCGTTATATGTGTTAGCATGACGATTTGCTCACAGTATGCCCAAGAAAGGGCGACGTCTTCTGCAAGTTACCACGCTTTGTTTTGCGTAAAAATAGTCTGTTGACTTGACTTGCCCTTTGCACACCATCATGTTCTCCAAGTCATCCTCATTAATCGAGCATTGAAGCTTTCAAAATAAGCGAATTCAGCCCATTTAGCCCTAATAGTGGTAATTGGTGGGGAGCACCAATGCAAACTCTGTAGCGCGGTAAAATGTTGTTTAGCGGTGGCGTTAGCGTCTTTATAACTGCACAGGTCCACTTCCATGGCATAAGCAACCTCAGCCATGATATCAACATCGATGCAGTCAGAAACAGCGACGTCATCTGCACAGATGAAGTCGCTTTCTGTACTCCCATCCGAAGTGGCGCCTCAAAATGCTAATAGGTAGCAATACTCACTGAGGCACTATACGTAGTTGTCAGCCAAAAATGACGCACACTAAGTCGTGACCCGTCACCAAAGCCAACAAGGAAACTGAACACGACGGTGCCTTGCTCGATGTTGTTCCAAGCATCAGAGATCATTTTTATCACTATGAGCGACGCAATGTTTAGTTCGACTCCCGATGAAAGATTCAGCAGTAACGAAGCGTGAACTACTGAAGTGCACAAGCTGAAAGTGACAACACTGTTCACAAGCAACAAACGACCATATACCCCATCATAGATATTTCGGCCATAGCACTCGGGTTTTGTAGCAGCAAGCAAAAAGCACGAAAAGTGTAGCCTACGAGATGTGTATTCTATAACTGAAAACGCCAAGATTACATCACTAGGTTGCAGATATTGAAGGCCATGCCTTTCAGGCCCCACTCCCACTTTTTTCGTTTCAGAAAAAAAATGCAGAAAAAAGGGGGAGGGGGTATGAACAGTACTGTAAGCGTAAGCATTGGCATTGAAGTCTTACAAGCGCTCATAAACAACACTGGGGGGTGTCCCTACTACAGCAGAATCTCGGTGCTACGTACGAATCTTAAGCAGCTTTGAAAATATTCTTATGGCCTGAAACTAAGTATCATAAAAAAAACAAGTAAAATCTGTTTCCAAATCGCAATACAAGCACAAGAAGTTTGTCCATCAAAAGAACTCACCTTTGAGACACACGCAAATGGACTAACAAGGGACAGCGCAGCTGCCTGCGGCAAAAGTGCGCGTCAAAGCTTCGCTTGAGGCCAATTAGTGCTGAAGCCCGCTTCACCGTAATCGTAAGAAAAGACTGACATGACCAATCAAATGCTGTGTGCCTTTTTGTGACGCCTCCATCACCTTAAATGTACCGCTGCATCAGCCTCATATCTTTGGAGCTTGTAGTCCCTATTGATAATTGCAATGCTGTGATCATGGTTTCGCTCATTGTAATTGTGGCCAACAGTAGTTCTGTTAATAATCCGTGTGCGCTGGCCACGTACATGCCTATAAAACAATGTCGCCTTTTGCTATCAATGATTGCATCTAACGCAGTTTTGTCAGCGAAGCGTCGCTTTGAATGGTTGAGCATTGGACTCGCGTGCCCTTTCAGAGTTCTGTCAGATCGTGTCAAGCGAAAACAGTTTCGTTGGCCTTGCATGCCCTTATGAAGCTTTCAGCACGTTGCTCTTGGCTATTGTTCCCTGGTTTGCTTCCGCACTTCGTATCACCTGGCACGACATGCCAAAGTGTTCGGAACATATGAATTTCGGCCCATTGGACACAGTGGAAGTGGATTTCGACTGGGGAATTTCGCCAATCCATCTCACCGAGATATTATTGTACGTTTACACCAACACCTTTCAATTCGTTTAAACTACCGTATAACCCGGACTATAGGTCGAGTGGGAATATAGGTCGACCCTCCAAGTCCAGGTTACCGAAAAAGAAAAAAAACAAAGAAAAAAAAAACCAACATTGACGAATGACATTTGTTTGCAAATTGGGCGCACTGCACCCCGATCGCCATAGCTCCCCTCAACCACCATCGCAACTGTTCCTATTGGTCAGACGAATCACCACCGTCTTCTGAAGACGAGAGTTTGTCGCTGGCCGCCTCCCACAGTGCGTTGTCTTCCGTGCCATACAGCGAGTTTCTGATGGAACATTTCTTAAAAGCGTTTTCCACCATGGAATCTGGCAAGGAACGCCAGGCGGAAAGCACCCAACCACAAACAGGCGCAAGCGGAAGCCTCTGTAGGCGGCCCGTCGGTGTCTTTGGGTTGTCGCCGGACATCCACTTTTGGTACTCCAGCCGCACTCGGTCCTTGAACGGCTTGTTTAGCACGACGTCGATCGGTTGGAGGGTGGACTTCATACCACCTGTTATCATGGCAAGGTCCATTTTTCCATTGCCCAGTGCACGCTTCACAGCGTCGGTTAAGTGGCCCCAAAACGCATCTTACACCAGTATGCTGCAAAGACACAGCAGTGCACCTGGCTGGTGGTTCCAGACTACTCGTATCCAGTCGAGCATCATGGCTTGGTCTATATATCCCTTTTTGTTGACGCGAACGACAACACCAGGCGGGAACACTTCCTTCGGCATTGTCTTACGTTTGAAAATGATGAAGGGCGGAACCTTTCTACCATCTGCCATGCATGCCAGCATGACGGTGAAGCGCGAGTGCTCATTGCCAGTGGACAACAGCTTCATATCCTTGGCGCCACGCTGCATAATCATGGTCGATGAAGGCATGTCAAACCACACGGGGGTCTCATCGGCATTGTCAATCTGCCCCATCATGTAGTTGTTCTGCTCCCAAAGCCAGTTCACGAAGCGCTGAAAGTTTATAGGCTTGTCCTCGAACTCGTCTAGAAACTTCTGACAGATGGATGTGCGCCACCGAAAAAAAATCCTTTGCATCTCATGAATCGACGCACCCAAGAGTTTGGTGCACGAAACTTTTCTCTCGTGAGCCCAGCTTTCTTGCAAATGGTATCCACAATCACTGGCAGCGAGCACACATGAACTTCCCACACAAAGTTCCCTAGCGTATCCTCCAGCTGTGAATGAAATGCACTTCGCCCACGAAATGACATTTTCCAAGGATTGCACATCTGTAGCTTCCCTTTCTGCACCCTTCAATAGCGACGCTTTTTTCTGATACACCAAAGCGGCGCTGAGCAGCCATATTACCATTTGCTTCTGCGAACTCAACAACCTCTAGTTTAAACGCAGCTGAGTACTGCCTTCTCGTACCGCTATTCAAATTCAGTGAACAAAAAAAAAAGACCACTAAAAATGAAACACAATGTGAAGCGGAGCGAGAACTTAGAACAAATCGGAGGCAAATCACGAACACAAAAAAACAGACAAGAGAGAAAAGACAACAACCTGCTATTGGATTTTGAATGCGGATATGGCCTTGTCCAGCTTCTCATGCACATGCAAGCCACACATTGCCAGACAGTGGTGCACTGTCGGCTAGACACCGCTATATTAGACGAGGGGCGACTTTAGCTCGTTGTTTTATTGAAAATATCTCAACTAATATTCCGGTTTATACGGTAAATTGCAACAGCCCAATAGTTTTGCAAAAGGCCTGAATCAGATTGGGTTGAAATTCTTGTTATTGCGGCCAGATCACGCACAAATTTTGATATACGGATGATGTTTCAGCTAACCGTACAGCTGTAAGAAATAGTCAAAATACGGCAGACTGGACAAATATGCATAGCTGATACTACCGAAACTAAAGGCACGTTTACACAAGACACGATGCCAATGCAGACGATCAACCGACAAGTCAGCAGCTGATGATATTGCTGGACTGTCTGGTCCCACTAAGCCAACGCTGCTTCTATCGAGGCTTCCAAAGACAGGATGCCATCGTTGTGTAATATGATGGCAGACCTTAAAAACACCAGTAAAACACGCCGACTGACTTGTCATCAGAAAGTTGCCGAAAAATTTATGGCCCAAGAAAAACATGCCTTCCTCAAACCAAATGTGAAACAAATGAACCGTCGCAGGGGAGATACTGGGAGTAATCACAGAGGCCCTCACAAGACCCTCTAGCATTTTGCACAGCCCTCCAATGGCTTTTTGTTGCTTCCCTTTTGTTTAGCTGCACTCCCAGTCTGCTATGCAGCAGGGCGATCGTCGCATGTGCTGAGACAAGGGCTTTGCCACATGTGCAGAGAGCACAATGGTAGTGAATGAAGGTAGGCTCAAACGGAGGAATGGGCGAAACAGGTGGTCCCCTGCTTCAATTTTTTGTGTGTAAGACAGGTCAGTGTAGCCACGTGTGCCTGCTATGTGACTAGAGAATCGACCGATGAAAGACTGGGAGCATGACAAGACGCAGATGGCGTCTTTCACATACAATCAGTTGACTGAAATCGGCGCCGCACCTCTCCGTTGTAAACGTGCCTTAAGAAGAAACACAAGCCATAGAGCATCCTGCTTTTTCCAATGCAGATGCAGCCGCTGATAAAAGGAATGAAAACGTTTGTCGTGCAGACAGTCAGCAAGAGCCTTCTGCAGCCAAGCAATAAGCAATGATGAAAATATAGGCCTTCTTCATAGCAGTTTTACAAATCTTCCTGTAATACCACTGGCTAATGGTGAAATGTGAATCACTGAAGCAGAATTGAAGCAGCTCAATGATGTCTGGTACATCCAGTAATTTGTAACCCATGAGTGTGTCATATGTAAGCAGGACATGTCTTCATGAAGCTACAGCTGGAAAAATGTGGATAAATGTGAGGACCTTCTTCATTCATAGTAATCTGGCACACTTTCTATGATGGATATTGTATATATTCATCTAATAGCTACACCTAGGGCTTGGTTAACGAATCTTAAGCCCAACCTTCAAAAGACAAGTTGAAAATGGTATTTTGAAAGAAAGGGTAACGCCCAGCTCCTAAACCTTTCCTTACCAAAGATGAGCTGGGCCAGTACACACCGAAAAATCCGTTTGGAGGTGCTAGCTTGATTCATTTTGCCGAGTTTTTCTTGGCTTGGAAAGATGGTGCAGAAAAAATTAAAAATATGCTCAAACTATGCATTTTGGTTGAGAAAAAACTTGATTGTGGCAGCTAGAAGATGAAATCCATCCTCCTCTGTGTGCGAGCAGAGGGTACAAAAAAAAAGCACTTTGTTTGCCAAAGTTTTATGAAATAAAGGAATTTTAGTTTTCTTTCTAGTGTTGCAGCGACTACACCGAGCAGCATATTTCCTCTACATCATCAGATTCAGATGACAATCATCTTTCGATGTATCGGCAGTGGTCGCTGACAGATGCAAGCAAAGCCCCCTCGACGCATCCATCGTTTCCTGGCACGGGCTCGCTCAACTGGGCACTACACTTCTTTGAATTTCAGACATTTTCTGCTCTGTTGACTGGGAAAGTCATGATTACTTTCTATGGTGCAATGCAGTGAAGCCAATTCTATGCACACCGTATTTCCTCACATAATTCCTACATCTACAGCATCGCTCAACAAAAATGCCATTTTTTTTTTCTTCCAAGTAATCATCACACCTCCGAAAATTGCAGCAGTAATGCCGTCTACTTCTTTCAACCACATGATGGTAGTGCGCAACAGCCTGGTGCCATCTCTTAAACCTTATGCATACTATCACCACTCGAAGTCTCAATCGAATCCAAGCTAAGCCAAGGTGGTAAGCCCACATTGCGGTCGTGCTAGTGTAGGGAACGTTGTTGCGTCCATTCTGTGGTTGCACTATGGGCAATACAGAAGCTACACGGTTGCTTTCAATTTGAAAAGTGATTGATCATGCAATAAACGTCAACAGGGCTGCTGGCAGGCACTTCAGAGTCAACGAATTTTGTGCTCGCTACCGGTGATGGCAGCACGAGCAGCTGACAGCCACCAAGACATGCCGGGCCTTTTGTATGCCTTACACAGAGATGAATGATGAAACTTTATTTTGTCAGAAGGCAACTGCGAACAATTCCATGTTAAATGGCTATTAGCCTAAGGTTGACGGCGGCCCGTAGTACTCATAAGTTGACGCGGCACTTTCTCATTATGTGAAGGGTCTCCCCGCGAAGACACTTGAGACAATATTTGCTAGTGGTTTTTGTGTCTGCAAATAAACTTTGTCTTGTATTGAACCTGCGGTATTATTGTTAAGGCAAGTCTTGATTAGTACTTCACAAAGCTTCTTGTTAGTTGCTGGCATGCGAATCCAGTTTTGCAGCTGCTTCGGTTTCATTTTCGCTCTGTACTTATGCGAGGAAAACTTCCCCTGTGTGATTCTTGCACCCCACAACGTTTCATCAGTTTTTTCCGCAAAAAAAGTGCGAGGATTATGCAAGTAAATATGGTGTTTTAAACATATATATGTAGTATTTCATTTGTATCTTGTAAATGAAGCGCCTTTAAATAATTTTTGTATTTTTTCTGAGAGACGTGGAGTCAAACAGGCCGATGAAAAAAAAAAACCAGTCTTGTATCGTTATTGGAAAGAAACTCGGTAGGCAAAAGTTAAAGAAGTCACTTTCATCAGTGTAGTCAACACCCCCAACGGCTTACAGTAACTGCAGTGCGAATAATAGCCTTCACCAAATACTACACTACGCAACATTATGCTGTGTGCTCAGCAACAGCAAACACATACACACACACACAAAGAAAGAGGAAGTTGAGCAATCCCTGCTTTTGTTTTTTTTCACAAGCTGCGCACAATGCCTATAGTATCATAAAAACGTGGTAAAAAAAGAGGAGGCTTACCAGTGTGCACAGCAAATGCCCTTTTGTTCGTTGCACGTGAGCTCTGTGGGAAGAAGACATGCAAAGGTAGATAATTAAATTTGAAAGGCTGCTGGTGTCTTTTAAAGTAAAAGTGACACGCAATCCATCTGCCATTAGTTATTCTCTTGTGCATTACAAGAACACTTTTTGAAGTTTGAATGGACAAACCAATAGGCTAGTTTGCAGGAAATTATGCGCTGCTTTGTGGTTACTTTTGGGGTTGTAGAATCTACCTTGTGCTGCTTGCTTGTATAATATAAATAACACCTGGCAAGAATGAAGGTTGGAAAACACTTATAAATAATTTTATATTAGTAACGAGGTGGAGTGCCACACTTAGTTATCGTGATGCAGAACAAATCGCAGAACAATATTTTAGTAAAGGGTAGAGCATTTGGAGCTTCATTTAATGCAAGGAGAATCCCAAGTTCATATGTCAGCACTCCTTTTGAGCAACAACAATACCAGTACTACTCATTTAAGTTGTTTGTGTTGATACTGCTAGCATGTTGAAGACTTTCTCACAGTGACTAGATGAAAATAAACAGGCGTAATATACTACAGTCCAAGCCCACTATAACGAACTCTGGTAAATCGAACTATCGCTTATATCGAACTACTTTGCCTCACGGCAATGCTTTAATGTTAATGAATAAAAAAAAACTACACCTATCTATAGAACAATTAGAGCTGGAACACTTGGCACATCAGACACCGAGGAAGCGCCTCGAGTTGGTTTCCTCGAGCAAACTATTGGCTTCTCCTCATGGAATAAGGGCTTTCATCGCATACATTTGGGAGACCCAAGAGGCATGATTAGGAGTACGCCACACACGGCCAGTAGAAAGTACCGCATGCAACCATGTACCATCATTCCACTGTGTGCCACCATGATTCTTCGTTGCGATGCCAGCTCGCTGTGCTTCACCCTTTGCTTTTCTTCTCTTATCAACGCGAGATATTCCGTAAAAAAGAAGAACCTGCTGTCCATTGCAAGGTCCACAATAATCGACGCAGATGAATTCGAGGAGAAGCCTTATGTCAACACTGCGTACAACAGCCCAAAAAGCTTGCCGAGCGTGATATTGGAACAGAAAGCTGACGTTAGGGCCAAGGCAGACTAGATGTTTCCTGCATCTGACTGTGCACAAGATCTTGAAGTATTGTTCACATCGATAGCACATTTTCTCACCTCTCTCCTCCTTCCCCTTCCATGCACAAGGTAAAAAGGAACAATTTGTGTGTGGACCCTTTCTGCCCACCGTGATAATGTTCAGCTTTAGTAGATGCACCAGCCTCAGTTTTGTGGAACTAAAGCGAAGAGACCTTGCGAAGAACGGGTCTAAAGGGAACGAGCTTAACGAGGCAGACACATGTGATTTTTTTTCTTCATTTTCTCCTAGCATTTTTTTTTAAAGCACTATGCTTGCTAGCAATTAAAGCTGAAAAACCATGTTGCGTTTTTCGTTACAGAACAACGCCACATGCAGCGAACGTCACAGTTGCCTTCACAGTGTTCGCCCGTGTGCAATGCCATTATGGATGCCATGTACGCAGCTTGTAGTCTATAATACGTGCACGAGCCGCAGCTGTGTGGGGCTCGCTTCTTTTGCTGGCGAAATGTAGCGTAGCGCTACACCCTTCAAATGACAAGCCTTCTGGTGTTATCTTACAAGACAAAACCGACGGCGTGCATGCATATTTTTTTGGCCAGTGAATATCAAATTTGGTGAATGTTTATCGAGGAATTCGCAAACCTAGAAAATATTCCATGCCGTGATTATCCGTGTTACTGGTTTCCAAAAGACAGTGCGCTGCGTTCTGCCTGGGAACGTGCTGTTCGAAGAAACAGTTGCAAGGCTAAAACAGTGACCACATCTGCTCCATTCACTTCGAAGAATGCTGCTTCGACAGAACGGGGCAGACAACCAGACTGCAGCCTGGCAGTGAACCTTCGATTTTTCCTGCTTTCACAGTGTATCTGCAAAAACCTGTTAGTTTCTACCTCCTTGAGGTAGTTTCAATAGAATGTGGTCACGAAAATAAGCAACTGAGTCTAAAACTAGATGAGACACCTTTGAAATCTGTTCTATCTTGCCGACTAAACCCAAACCAAAACACCGATAGACGAGGTTGCCAGAATGAGTGAGTGGCGTTATATAAAACATCGAGCTACCTCATTTCTAGGCTCTGAAGGCTGCGCTTGCCATGACAACCCGCGTCACCAACGAAATTTGATAAATATTGTTACGTAAAAATGACACGAGGTGTGTCTATTTAAAATCTATATTCAAAATTATGCGTATGGCGTCGACTAAGATGGAAGCAGCATGCACAACCGACAGACCACTTCCTCGTTGTCGTCTTCTGACCGCTGATACGTCAGCTACGTAGCATTACCCCCTTGGCGGTAAAAGCGCCGTCTCGATGCACATTAACTACGGTCTTCACTAGGCAGGTGGTAAGGTTTTAGCCTGCTGACGTGCACGACATTACTGGGTGTGGTTGCAGGCAGGCTTGTGGTCTCAGATGCAGAAATGATCTCATAGGTGACGTCGGTTACCTGGCGGATGATACGGTAAGGACCCATGTAGCGAGACAATAACTTCTCTGATAAGCCAACTCGACGAACTGGGCACCACAGGAGAACAAGAGAACCGGGTGAGAACTGAACGTCAGCATGCCGGCTGTAGTGGATGGCTTTCTGGGTGGCTTGCGAAGCCGAAAGTCTAAAGCGGGCGATCTGACGTGCGTGGTCAGCACGAGCAATAGCGTCGCGTGCATATTCGGTTGACGGCGTTGTAGTGATTGGAAGTAAGGTGTCGAGTGGTAACGTCGGATCACGGCCATAAAGCAAATAAAAGGGTGAATAACCAGTGGTGTCGTGGCGCGAAGAATTGTACGCGAAGGTCACGTGAGGTAGCGCCAGGTCCCAGTCATGGTGGTCGGAGGACACATACATCGCGAGCATGTCCGTTAGGGTCCGATTTAGTCGTTCGGTAAGGCCATTTGTTTGGGGATGGTAGGAAGTGGTCAGCTTGTGGTGCGTCGAGGAAGAGCGCAGAAGATCGTCGATCACACGGGACAAAAATGCGCGGCCACGATCCGTGAGTAATTGGCGAGGAGCGCCATGGTGTAGGATGACGTCGTGGAGCAAAAAGTCCGCAACGTCAGTAGCGGTGCTGGTGGGGAGCGCTCGAGTGATGGCATACCTAGTCGCATAGTCTATAGCAACAGCGACCCACTTGTTGCCCGATGTCGACTCGGGAAAAGGACCGAGAAGATCTATACCAACACGGAAGAAAGGTTCGGTTGGGATGGAGATCGGTTGAAGAAGTCCAGCCGGGGGCGCAGTAGGTCGCTTCCTACGTTGGCATTTATCGCAGGAGGACACGTAACGGCGAACGGACTGGGCGAGACCGCGCCAAAAGAAGCGGCGACGCACGCAGTCGTACGTCCGAGATACACCCAGATGACCAGCAGTTGGGTCATCGTGAAGCTCGTGCAGCACGGTTGAACGCAAATTTTTCGGCACGACAAGAAGGAGCTCAGGGCCATCTGGCTGGAGGCTACGACGGTACAGCGTGCCATTCAGGAGGATGTACATGCGAAGTGACGTGTCGTTCGGAGCAGATTCGAGACGGTAAATAAGTTGTCGCAGAGAAGCATCACGACGTTGTTCATCACCAATCTGAAGAAACTGGGACATTGACATGACGCTGAGGCTAGGCTCGATGTCTGGTTCGTCGGGCTGATCAACAGGGTAGCGGGATAAGCAATCGGCGTCCAGATGGAGACGTCCAGACTTATAAGCAACCGAGTAGGAATACTCCTGTAGGCGTAATGCCCAACGACCAAGTCGTCCAGTAAGGTCCTTCAGAGAAGAAAGCCAACACAACGCGTGATGATCTGTGATGACACGAAAAGGGCGGCCATACAAGTAAGGACGGAATTTCGAAACCGCCCAAACAAGAGTGAGACATTCCTGTTCTGTTATAGAATAATTGCGCTCAGACTTAGAAAGCAGACGGCTTGTGTACGCGATTACACGGTCGTTGCCCCGCTGAATTTGCGCCAAAACTGCACCAATTCCGTGACCACTCGCGTCTGTTCGCACTTCTGTGGGAGCATCGGGGTCGAAATGTGCAAGAATAGGAGGTGTCGTTAGAGCAGTGATTAGCTGAGAGAAGGCGTCAGCTTGAGGAGGGCCCCAAGAAAATGGGACGTCTTGTTTGAGAAGGTCGGTGAGTGGCCGTGCGAGTGCCGCAAAGTTTTTCACGAACCGGCGAAAGTAGGAGCAGAGGCCCACAAAACTGCGAAACATCATGGACAGAGCGTGGGACTGGGAAGTTTGTTACAGCGCGTACTTTCGCCGGGTCTGGCCGTACGCCGGCAGCGTCAACAAGGTGACCCAACACTGTAATCTGACGAAGACCGAAGTGGCACTTGGAGGAATCGAGCTGCAGGCCGGCCCGTCGAAATATGGATAGAATGGTTGAAAGGCGTTCAAGGTGGGTTGCAAAGGTAGGTGAGAAAATGATCACGTCGTCCAGGTAACACAAACATGTCGACCATTTAAATCCTTGTAGGAGCGTGTCCATCATTCTCTCGAAGGTCGCTGGAGCGTTGCAGAGCCCGAATGGCATGACCTTGAATTGGTAAAGACCGTCAGGGGTAACGAAGGCGGTCTTTTCTCGGTCCATGTCATCTACAGCAATTTGCCAGTAGCCAGATCGGAGGTCGAGAGATGAAAAGAAGGTGGCGCCATGGAGGCAATCAAGGGCATCGTCAATGCGTGGTAGAGGGTACACGTCTTTTTTGGTAATTTTGTTGAGGTGGCGATAATCAACGCAGAAACGCCATGAGCCGTCTTTCTTTTTTACTAATACCACGGGAGATGCCCAAGGGCTCGTTGATGGTTCAATTACGTTTTTCGTAAGCATTTTGGCCACTTCTTTCTGAATCACTTCTCACTCAGACGCTGACACGCGGTACGGCCGACGGTGAATGGGCGCAGAGTCACCAGTGTTGATTCGGTGAGTGACAATTTTAGTCTGGCCCAAGGGACGATCGTCGGTGTCGAAAATGTCACTGTACGAGGCCAAAACTTGGCAGAGAGCGTCGGCCTGGTGAGGCGACAGCTCCGATCCAATCATGTTTCGAAACATACCATCGTCTGAGCTGGGTGACCGTGAGACTGCGCTTCGATCAAGAGCAGATACAGCGACAACACTGACATCGTCCTCTGTTATGGCAGTTAGCTGGGCTAGAGACATCTGGCAGGGCAACACTTGAGGGGTGAAACCAAAGTTAAGGAGCGGAAGTAACACACAGTTATCCGCTATGGTCGCGATGGTATAGGGCACAGTAACACTGCGCGTCAGCCGAACGTCAGTAATTGGCGTAACGATATAATCACCGTCAGGAACGGGAGGGGTCGATGACAAAGACACGTACGTGACGGCTCCAGGTGGCAGGCGAACGAAAGTGGTTGGGCTCTAGCGGCTGGTGGGCTTTGCAGAGTAGTCGGCAAAGATTGGTAGATCAAGGCTGAGGGTACCAGACGAACAATCAATTAAGGCCGAGTGTGCCGAAAGGAAATCAAGGCCAAGTATGAGGTCATGAGGGCAGCAGGCTAGCACGGCAAAAAGGACCACGGCGTGACGACCGGCAATGCTGACACGAGCAGTGCACATTCCGATTACTGGTACAGTACCGCCATCGGCAACACATATTGCCTGCGTCGTAGATGGCGTCATAATCTTTTGTAAGCGGCAGCGTAGAGAAGCGCTCATAATAGACAGGTGCGCACCTGTGTCAATGAGGGCGGTCACAGGAACATGGTCGACTTGTACTTCAAGCAGGCTATGGTGCGTGGGAAGCATTAGTAGAGGATTTTCGGCCGTCATTGGTATTGCAGCTTCACCTCTATAAGCTGCAATATCTAGTTTTCCTGCTGCGGTCGTCCAGAGAAGCTCGGCGAGGAAAAGCGCCGAGGTGGCGGAGAGCGGGATTGGCGACGTAGCGGCGACGGGGAGCGAGAGCTGCGGCGACCGGACGAAGAGCGTCAGGTAGCGGCGACCGGACGAAGGGGCGTCAGTGGAAGGCTCGTAAGATGACGACGAATAGAAATTGAAGGGTGTGGCGACTGAACGTCGAGGGGTCGTCGAATGTATGAGCGCCGAGGTAGAGAAAGTCTGACGTGGTTGGTTTGACCAACGGCGGCGGCAATAGCGAGAAACGTGCCCAGGCTGGTGGCAGGAAAAACAAATAGGCCGGTCGTCGGGTGTTCGCCATTCGGAATGGTTACGGAAGGGCATTGTTGGAGGTGAACGGCGAGCGTGTCCTCGGGAGTAGGACGGGACTTCAGGGCGAGTAAAGGGACATGCTGATGGAAGTCCGAGGTTCGCAAACTCCTGCCTCACCACAGCTTGTATTAACGCCACTGACGGCTGTTGTTGGTTAGAGGCGAGCGTTGCGAAAACGGGTGGCTGAAGAGGAGCCGGACAGGCGGCTTCGATTTCCCGACGAACAATGCGTGTGACGTTGTCATACGTGGGGGACTGGCGGGCGGCTTCACACGATGAGGTCGCGGCCGTGTTGGGCAGCCGGGTGAATCGCTGAGTAATACGGCGGCTCTTGGCTTCTTCGAACTGCCGGCACTCCTTAATGATGGCGTCGACGGTGGCAACGTTGTTGTAAACTAGGAGATTAAATGCGTCGTCTGCTATGCCTTTCAGCACACTGGGCCACTTTCTCCGACTCACTCATGTGCTCGTCAATCTGGCGGCATAGGGCTATGACGTCGTGAATGTACGCGACGTACGACTCCGTCGACGTCTGTGCACGAGCCGCCAGTTGATTCCGCGCTGCGATCTGCCGCCCAACGGTGTCGCCAAAAAGGTCGCGGATCTTCTCTTTAAAGGAGTCCCAGCTCGTAATCTCCGCTTCGTGCGTCTCGAACCACACTCGCGGTGGGCCATCGAGGTAAAAAAGCACATTCGCAAGCATAAGAGTCGGGTCCCACCTATAGCTTGCGCTGACTCGTTCGTACCGGTTGATCCATTTGTCAACGTCAACGCCATCCTGACCGGAAAATACACCGGGATCACGAGCAGGAGGTAGAACGACGTATGTAGAAGTCACGGTAGGGGCGGGTGGCGAAGACGATGGTTGTTCAACCTGTGGCATGGTTGGACCTATGATGATGCGGCCGTTGCGGAGCTTCGTGATGAAGACGGGGAAGTACCCAGCACGTCCACCACAAAGATGTTACGTAAAAATGACACGAGGTGTGTCTATTTAAAATCTATATTCAAGATTGTGCGTATGGCGTCGACTAAGATGAAAGCAGCACGCACAACCGACAGACCACTTCCTCGTTGTCGTCTTCTGACCGCTGATACGTCAGCTACGTAGCAATATTATGTAAAACTAGCCACTGCAATCGTTCTTATAAATGGTTCATTTGGGGTAAGTCTCCTGAAGTTTGTCGGTTGCACGCGACATCGGTGCTTCGGTTTTGGTTCTGCCTGTCAATTGGTTAGAGTTCGATAACTCTGGGAAAATTACTGCTAACTCCCAGTTTACTTAATTACCTCTCTTCTCTTACTTTAGCTTTACTTATTTCAACTTCCCTTATATATTCCCTGGTAATCTCCCAACACACAAACACAAGCACATATGAAAGAGCCGAGCAAATGTCGCGCTTCCCTTGATATCGAGTATCTGCAGGCACATTTTTTAAAACACCCAATATATACAACCCTTTTGTGCCGCAATGGTTACCAAAGCAACCTCGAGTGAAACAAAAGAATTTCTCTCGATTTCTTTTTCTTTGCTGCCAAAGAGAAAAAGAGACCTACCGCAGCCCCAAGAACGCTAGCTTTGAACATAGAGCAGCCGATAGAGGAAAATGCTACGCCAACGATTCCTAAAGCTTTCTATCAGGAAAAAGTGAGAGATGCCGAAAACGATATTGAGCAATTTAAGAAGAAGGTGAAGACATTGCAACAATGCAAGCGCAGACTTTCGAAGCGCTTGGATGACTCCAAGGAACTTGTGGAGGAGTTGACAGACAGGAGATTTCTGTCAGAGAAGAGACTCAAATTTTTCTAAGCCACCTTCTCCTCGGACATCTCACAGCTGCTTAGCAGAGCAACCAAGAAAGGCAATGCCCAATATTCTCCAGAATTGCGAGCCTTTGCTTTTACTTTGCGAAGCGTGCAGCTGACAATGGGTGCATGAAATAATTTGTTTCATAAATGAGAAGAGGCATTTGTTCATTGGTGAAACCTAAAACTAGTTTCCATCTCATTTTTTTATTGTGGAACTGGAAACTGACGTGCGCGATGCGCGCATTCCATTGCTGTCTATGGCGATTCCGCTCTGTTGTTACTCTAGGAATATGGCTGAAGGCGGTTTTACTTGCTCCCCTTGATGGCGGCCGGGACTGCTACTCTGAGGTTTTATAGAACTTCCTTGTTTTTACCGTATCATCATAGATGTACACCACTATTAATGATGCAGCTGCAATCTGCCTGGAGACAATATTTTGCTGTATAACTGACGACAACATCACACAATGCTCATATATACAAAAAAGCACATCTTGCTCTAATCAACAACACTGCAACAGTTCATAACAAGTGAAAAAACATTGCGGGCAATAGTTAGGCAAGTACGCGTCGAATGCGCTGTGCCTGAATTTTCTCGCACATGAAATATAAACAAGAACAGAAATGAGCAAATGGGAAGCTCACTAAGTTCAGGGAATTCTTGCACGATGTTGCCGCTTTCTGGGCAGATGAGTGGACCAAGTGCCGCTCCAGAGGTGCATTTGCTGGCTCTAACTGGCCCCTTCGTGGTGTGACTGTGAACACATCAAAGGATTTCTGTAAGTTTCGAGTCTGCCAGATTCACTGGAAATCATTGTTCAATGATTTGGTGGTTATGCATGCATTCACAAACAATTACACACTTTAGTAAACAAAACAAATAACTACCAGCACTAAAAAAGGGTAGCCACACTCTACCTTGACTGTGAGGTTCCAGAGCATCTTGTAATATCTCACAGTACCCCTCTTCCCTGCCAAGAAAGCACCCATAGTTAAATTGTACTGTTGTTTGCCTATGTGACAGGATTCGGATGATGGTTTATTTTTTATTTTTGTGAACCAATTTGGCCTGATTTCTGGGGGAGAACACTATTTAATCCACTTTGTTTATACGTATAAGAATTTCAATGCCTGAAAACAGACCACCAATGGCATAAGAAAATAATGCCAGTCAGGCAGATACAAAAAGTGAGCCAACTAAACTAAACACCCAAACTAGACTGGAAAGTTATGTTATGGTAGTAAGAAATAATCACTTTTCAAATTTAAATAAAGTCCATGCAACACCACAATTTTGCCCGGAGGGCCACAGAGAGCCAAAGACATACTAAACCACTAGCTGAATATGGCAAGAAGACAATGCCAACCTGGAAACAATGCGGCACTGTGAACGTGCAAGTTAAATATGTGTCTTACAATTTCACAAATGCCTAGGTAGACTGCTTGCTTTATCCTGTGGCTGAGCGACCCTCCCACTTTTTTGTAACGTAAGCTACACTTGCCAAGATCGACCAGTTTCGCGTGGCTCCTGGAGAGCCATGCTGCATATACACAAAGAAGTGACGTCGCACGGCACACATATGCTGCGCCGGAGCCACCACTGCGCACACCACGCCGGTCTGCGCATTGCAAACGAGTGATCTCGTGGCCGCAGCAGCCGTACTGGTTTTGTGCTCAGACGTACCATGCCAAGCTGTGCGCCACCGTTGCCCAGTAGTCAAGTCAGACACAGTGCTGGAGCAGCTTGACAGTGCTCATTTCGTGCGCATGCGTAGAGGTATCGGAGCGGGTGCACATATAGCGGAGTGTTTGCCCGTGTGGTATGGCCATGGAGAAGTACAGCGAAACTGCTCCTCAGTGGTGCAGAGGAGCGGAAAAGCTTAACTCATAGGATCCCGAAGTAGTTGCCTGGCAATTAGCAGCTGAGTAAGAAGAATGAACAGAGGAACGTGCTGCGGAGACATAACAGCGCATTAGCTCACGCTAGGTATACCGTATAAACTGGAATATAAGTCGAGATAAAGTCGCCCTTCGTCTTATATAGCGGTGTCTGGCTGACAGTGCACCGCTGTCTGACATCATGTGGCTTGCATGTGCAAGAGAAGCTAGAACACGGCCATATTCGCATTCAAATCCAATAGCAGGTTTTTTTTCCCCTCTTGTCTGTTTTTTTTTTTTTCTGTGTGTTTGTGATTTGCCTCCGATCTGTTCTAAGTTCTCGCTCTGCTTGACGTTGTGTTTCATTTTTAGTGGGCTTTTCTTCGTTCACTGAATATGAGTAGCGGTACGAGAAGGCTGCGCTATTGGAGGGTGCAGAAAGGGAAGCTGCAGATGTGCAATCCTCAGAAAATGTCATTTCCTGGGTGAAGTGCAGTTCATCCGCAGCTGGAAAATATACTCAGGAACTTTGTGTGGAAAATTCATGCGTGCTCGCTGCCAGTGACCATAGATATTATTTGCAAGAGAGCTGTGGAACTCCCTCGAGAAGCTGGGCTCACGAGAGAAGAGTTTCGTGCACCAATCTCTTGGGTGCGTCAATTCACGAGATGCAAAAGATTTTCTTTCTGGTGGCGCACATCCATCTGTCAGAAGTTTCCAGAAGAGTTCGAGGACAAGCTTATAAACTTTCAGGGCTTTGTGAATTGGCTTCGGGAGCAGAACAACTATATGATGAGGCAGATTGACAATGCCGATGAGACCCCCGTGTGGTTTGACATGCCTTCAACCATGATCATGCAGCGTGGCGCCAAGGATATGAACCTGTTGTCCACGGGCAACGAGCACTCACGCTTCACTGTCATGCTGGCATACATGGCAGATGGTAGAAAGCTTCGGCCCTTCATCATTTTGAAACGTAAGGCAATGCCGAAAAAAGTGTTTCCTCTCGGTTGTCGTTCGCGTCAACAAAAAGAGATAAATGAACGAGGCCATGATGCTTGAATGGATACGAGTAGTCTGGAAACACCAGCCAGGTGCACTGCTGTGTCTTTGCAGCATACTGGTGTAAGATGAGTTTTGGGGTCACTTAACCGACGCTGTGAAGCGTGCACTGGGCGATGGAAAAATGGACCTTGCCATGATACCAGGTGGTATGAAGTCCACCCTCCAACCGATCGACGTCGTGCTATACAAGCTGTTCAAGGACCGAGTGCGGCTGGAGTACCAAAAGTGGATGTCCGGCGACAACCCAAAGACAACTACGTGCCGCCTACAAAGGCTTCCGCTTGCGACTGTTTGTGGTTGGGTGCTTTCCATCTGGCGTTCCTTGCCAGATTCCATGGTGAAAAACGCTTTTAAGAAATGTTCCATCAGAAACTTGCTGTATGGCACGAAAGACAACGCACTGTGGGAGGCGGCCAGCGACAAACTCTCGTCTTCAGAAGACAGTGGTGCTTCGTCTGACGAATAGGGACAGTTGGAATGGTGGTTGAGGGGAGCTCCGACGATCGGGGTGCGGTGCGCCCAATTCGCAAATAAATGTCGTTCGGTTATTTTGGGTTGTTTTCCTTTTTTTCTTTTTCGGTAAGCTGAACTTGGTGGGTCGACCTATATTCCCACTTGACCTATAGTCCGGTTTATAGGGTATCTTGGCATAGCCGAGCTAAGTCACTGCTAAATTTTTTTCGTCACTAGTTACATCAGCGCAATTATTAAAACCAATGTGACAGTTCCCATATGCCAGCCATTGAAGACCACTGCGCCAGAGCTGGAAAACAGGTAATTGGCTAGTGTTGCCTGCCATTCCTGTAGCTGTTTTTTAATCTCGAGCACCTCCAGTACAAGCAAACTCCAATGTTTACTATGAGTGCACCATGAAAACAGGTCAAAGGAAGGCTCAGCTGGCTATCAATGTTGCCCCTGCCAAGAAACACAAAATTGACAAGAAATGGAGACAGTGAGCACTGCAAACACTACATTCCTTGTTTGTGTCATATCTTTTAAAACATCCTCGGGAATACACATGCTCTAATCTGAACTGTTTCTCCAGAGTTTTTTCTCATGCTATCGGATGATCGTTTCAATGTCCAGCTCTCACCTTCCACACCACAGTCACTCTTCACAGCCTGCACCAGCTGCTTCACCTTATCCACCAGCTTCACTATGAGGTCACTCTGAGTGAGGGACCTGCAACAAAGTCAAGGTTCAGGCGTAGCTGCACAAGCAGTTTGTAAGCATTCAAAAAGTCAGCTCGTACAGTAGACTCTCAGTAAAGGGAACCTGAAGGGATCGGCAAAATATGTTCTATTTAACAGGAGTTCCGTTAACTGAGAAGTGAACACGGGTGCAGAATACAAGCCTGAAACGAAGCACTGCAAAGGCAATAGTTCCGTTTAACAGATTTCCGTTTACTGAAGGTCTACTGTATTTAGCAGGCATCACGAGCCAAAAGTGCTAGAACTATGTTGGGAGATGGCACACTGGCCACATCAAACAAGAGATCATTAATATGCCAGTAGTGGTGAATGCCTTGTACTTCTATGATGTATGCACAGAGGCGATACCCACAGCAAATGTCAGCATTAAGAAAATGGGGTTTGCATAACTCTTATTACAGAGATTTTTTTGGCTACACTCCCTGCCATTTTTTTTTTTCTTTTGTGAATGTTATGCAGACTTTTTGAGCCACCAGTGCAGTAGGATGCTTTTTAAGACACGTAAACTTTTCCACTGAGGATGATCTCATCAAAAATATAGTGCTACTGACAAATCAGAGATGGCAAAAAAACAAGCCATGAGCTAATTACCATATGCACATACAATGGAACCCCAATTATACAAATTTGAGGGGACCACGCAAAACCACCATATCAGGTGGGTGTCGTATAATCTCGGGACGGACAGTGAAAGGGTAAAGGGAAACACTAAGCCTCGTGTAAAATGTGTGAAGTGTTTGCACGAGATTGGCTGCTGGCGGACATTCTTAGACGTTCCACCCCACCATTCAGTGCACTCGCCTGTGGCATAAAGGTTAGGTTTTAGAGATTCAGCACCAGAGGCATTAATTTACCAATGCTGAATATATTCCTTTAATATTTTATATTATTGCACATTCACTTAAACACTCCCCTTCATCATAGTCACCCTTGCTCCCGATTATACAAAAGCAGCTGCCTTACAATTGATTCTGTGGACGATGTTCTCAAAACTGATGGTGCTATTGCTAATACGAAGCACAGCAGATGTCTCACATATTTCTATTGTGCACAGCAAGAACAAAAACATTGAAAGTGGTAACAAGGCATAGTGGCGCCCACAAGCACACCGTCCTGACTGTTATCACAGTAAAGCCTTAAGGGGCCTTCACGTGAACTACTCCAAGCTGCCATGTTTAGAACATCACAACAGCCGACACTGCTTGCAACTAGGGTGGTTACTGAGACTGCCAGTGCGGGACGTTTCACAAGTGTAGCAGCTAGTGCGCGCATTGTGAATCGTGTCGGAAACGTGTTGCTACAGATGGTTGGAAAGAATGTGTTCCGTTCTGTCACCATTTAAGCATGTCGCAGTGATTTCCATATGTGACGTAGTGACACGAAATTCTGACAGTGCTGGTTCAGGGCCACCAAGCAAGCGAAATGTCGCAGTCTGTTGATGTAGCCGGTTGAGTTGGACATGGTAGCGAGGGCAGCAATGACACCAAAGCCATCGTAGCAAATACATACAGTGTACTACACCGAATAGAATGCCACTGCTGGCAGCAGAGTTGTCGTAAAGCCTCGGCAGACCTTATTACGCTCAGTTTCACACATCAAGTGCACAGCTGTTGAAGCTGTCTAACAAATTGTCAGCAAAATGTACGAATCCTCGCGTTTCTTTTCTTTGGTTTTTGTGGTTGTGAATGAGCATGAGCCTGCACATGAGGCGTCGCGATCAGCTACAAATGAAATACTGAAGCGTCACGTGATGTGGAACCGGTACATTAAAGGTAGCTTAACAAAGTTTATTTCTAGTTAGGGCTAAAATCATCATGTATAACTCAGTCTGAAGCGGAAAATGAAATCACAGTTCGCCGGTGAAAACATTGAACTAGTATTTGTTGGCACATGGGTATTTTTTCTAAGTATTGCTAGCCTTTACACGTTGCAACTGCTTCATGGAACAGTACTTAGAAGTGCTCGGCAATGGCCGTTCAAGACTTTCACTCTCATGTGTCCACCTCATTTCGCAGGTTAACTTCCACTGTGTTCATCAATGGTGGTGCTGCTACGGTTGCGTGGACGTGACTTCTCGTCAGCGGTTTTTGGCTTTTACAACCAATATTTCTCTTTACCGGCTACTGAAGTCTGGTCTGCGCGGGCTAGTGTCCGCCTCGACATAGAAGCCGCGTCAAACTGTTTGTCCACCTGATCGATAGGTTACTCATTACGAGGCTGAAGCCAGTTGCACTACCTCTGCAAAGCGAAGCACGAGTGCGTTTATTCGTAGAGATTTAGGAGACGGCGAGAAGCAACCGTCTCGCACATAAAATTAACACACAACCTGTGTACACATACTGATAGATACGCTGGTTATGCCCTCTTGCATTAGCTAAACATGGCGAATTCTATCCCCGAACTCTTTGCAAAAACGAAAGTGCATAAAGCCCACTGTCATGTGGCATATTTATGAAAAGGGTCAGTGCTAGGAAACAACACTGGCAACCACATTGCAGGCATCACATCTGGATGGCGCATGGGATTAAAGCTATGGAAAACATTGCCTTCAAGGGTCACACGCAGGTTTGACAATTTTGAGCTGGCAAGCCCAATGTGTACATGGGGCGTTCCGATCCCATCTGCCGAAATTAGTGATGCTACATGCCGGGGAAGTGGGTCAAATTCCAAGATGAACGCTGCTCTCTCTTTCTTTCGTGGGCACATGCCCAAAGAATGAGGGCATTAGAAAGTTGCCACAGCACCACAGTACTATCAGCATCAAATGAAACGAGAGCAGCAGCAAGCATGCGCAATGGTATAGCACGCCATCCAGCTATCACCATAGACAGGCATGCATTTATGTGCAGTGCTACCAGTCCATATGCACGTGCCTCTCAATGGTGATCACTGGAGGGCATGCACTATGGCACAGTAAATGCTTGCTGCTGTTCAAATTTCATATGACGCCGATAGTACATTGAAAGATGTGATGCGACTGTTATGAACAAGTGCATTTGAAACTTTACTGGCACCCCCTCCTTATCTTTACAAATGCACATTACAAAGCATTTATACCTCGCATATGAATGCTTCATAATGTGCAGTTGTAAAGATAGAGAAGGAAAACTAAGTTTAACAAAAGGTACATGATGGTCGTACAGGCCTAAGCAACTACATCGAGCCATGGTCAAACACTTCTAAAAAGACGTGGAGTCAGCAATTAATAAAAAAAAGACACAATATGCTATACTGATAGTTGACGTTAAGGCCAATGTAGGCAAAGAAACAGGCCGTAGACCACGCAGTGGGAAATATGGCACCGGCTCTAGAAATGCGAAAGGGGAGTTATTCATAGAGTTTGAAAAATGTAATAATTTACGGATCTTTAACACCTCTTGCAGAAAACGGGTTAACTGTAAATGGAGGTGCCAGAGTCGTAATGGAGAAACTAAAAATGAAATAGACTTCATTCTGAGTACACACGCAGGCATTGTACATGATGTAGAAGCGGTTGGCAAGATCTCATGCAGTGACCATAGAATAGCAAGAGCTCGAATTCACCTAGATTTAAATAAGCAAAGGCATGGACTGATATGCAAAAAGCCAATTAATGAGCTAGCAACGAGAGAGAAAACAGAGTAATTTAGAGTTTTGCTTCAGAATACAATCGCGGCTCTAAACGAGGTAACCGACGTTAGCGTTGACACAATGAATCTTACTAGTATCATCAAAGAGTGCGGAATGGAAGTCGGAGGTATAGTGATTAGACAGTACACTGGCAAACTATCCCAGGAGATGAAAAATCTTATTAGGAGATGACAAACCATGAAAGCCTCAAATGCAACCGACAAAAAAGAGCTACAAGGAACTTTCAAAAACAACGAACCCATTGAAAGATGGTGGAGAAATTGTGTTAGAAAAAATGGCCACCATATATACCACATACTTCTTGATAGGAAGGGTAGCAGAATCTTGGAAGAAGGCCAACATTAGCTTAATCCATAAGAAAGGAGACGTCAAGGACTTGAAAAAGTACAGGCCGATCAGCTTACTGTCCGTTCTTTACAAACTATTTACAAAAATAAGCAGGATGGAAAACTGGGCTAGTTGGTGAAGATTCATTATGGCTTACAGCGCAAGACACCCAAACATAAACTAGAAGAGGACACAGTACAGTGCTGAAAAATTGGCTAATAGAATGAGAGTGACAATACAGTTCAATCAACCAAAGGACCAAGCAGGATTTCGTACAGGCTACTCCACTATAGACCATACTTATACTATCGATCAGATGATAGAGATATCCGCACAACACAACCAAAACCTATACATAGCGTTCATAAATTACGAGATGGTGTTTGACTTAGTCGAGACATCAGCAGTGATGAGGGCACTACAGAATCAGGGTATCGACGAACCCTACATAAACATTATGTAAGAAATCTACAGCAAATACACAGCCACCATAGTTCTCTATAAAGAAAGCGACAGAATACCAATAAAGAAAGGTTAAGGCAGGGAGACACAATCTCTGCAATGCTATTCACCTAGTGTTTACAGGAGGATTTCAGAGCCCTAGATTGGGAAGAGTTAAAGATAAAAGTTAATGGAGAGTATCTTAGCAACTTGCGATTCGCTGATGACATTGCCTTGATGAGTGTGCAATGAAAGTTCAATTTTATTTTAAAAAGTGATACGGTTGTTTTTAAGCTTTATTGTACTAGAAATTATTAGACTAGAAAATAGATTAGTTTTGTACTAGAAGTTATTTTGCTGTATTGTCATTGTTTGTTTTTTATGCTATTCTACATTGCTCCTACTTCTATGTACAAACATTGTTTTTGATGTCATTCTAAATTCTTCTTACTTCGTATTGACTCCCCATACACAATGCTTCTGCGAGGCCTGTAAGGTATTTGTAAATAAATAAATAAATAACTTAGGGAACGAATTACAGCTCATGATTACACAACTGGACACGGAAAGCATAAAAGTAGGTCTGAAAATAAATATGCACTAAATTAGAGTAATGTGCAACAGTCTTGGCAGAAGACAGCACTTTGCGATAGGTGAAGAGACACTGGAAGTTGTAAAGAAATATGTGTACTTAAGACAGGTAGTAACTGTCTGGCAAACAGTGAGAGTGAAATAACCAGAAAATCAAAGATAGGATGGATCACATTTGGCAAGCGTTCTCAAATCATGAATGGTAATCTACCACTTACCCCCAAAAGAAAAGTATATAACAGCTGCATATTGCCGCTGCCTATGAAGCAGAAATCTGGAGTTTTACAAAGAGTGTTTAGCTTCAATTGAAGATGACACAGCGAGCATTGGAAAGGAAAATGACAGGTGTAACCTTAAAAGACAAGATGAGAGCCAGGTGGCTCAGGGAACAAACCAGGGTTAAGAATATCATAGTGGAAATCTAGCAGAATAAATGGACATGGGTCGTGCATGCAGCACGTAGGCAGGATAACTGCTGGTCATTACGGACTGGATTCCCAGGGAAGGGAAGCGGGTTAGGGCCTTAAACTGGTATAAGCGGGTTAGGACCTTAAACTGGTATAAATCATCCGGTGTAATAAAGACCGTCTTCTCGCGGTCCATCTCATCGACAGAAATCTGCCAGTAGCCGGACCGAAGATCAATAGACGAGAAGTATATAGCGCCGTGCAGGCACTCCAACGTGTCATCGATGCGTGGAAGCGGGTATACGTCTTTTCGCGTGATCTTGTTGACGTGGCGATAGTCAACGCAGAAGCGCCAGGTACCGTCCTTTTTCTTCACAAGGACGACGGGGGGCCCAAGGACTACTTGATGGTTCTAGTACACCTTTGTTGAGAATTTTGTCAACTTCCGCTTGGATAACTCAGCACTCAGTGTGAAAGACACGATAGGGGCGTCAGCGAATAGGACTGGCATCACCAGGGTTTACACGGTGCTGAACATGGAAGTTTGCTCTAGAGGTCTGTCGTCGAAATCAAAAATGTCGGTATATGACGCAAAAAGGCGATGGATGTCGCTGGCTTGTGCAGGATTGACGTCGGGTGCAATCATCTTCGAGAAACAATTTGGCAGAGAACAGGTGCTGTTGTCTACACGAGACTGAAGTAAATCAATCTCGGTGGTGAGAGCCGCTATTTCGAATTCGTCAGCGTTAGATACGCTGCCCAAGAACATGCCACGAGGAAGCACTTGAGGGCACAAGCTGAAATTGAGAAGTGGGAGCGAGGTACAGTTGTCAGTGACAGTCACAAGCATATGGGGAGTGGCAATGTTGGGGGCTCAAAAGCACATCGGCGAAAGGAAGGAGGACATATTGACCATCGGGAACCTGTGGCTAAGTGGTCAAAACGACGTAGGTGGCTGTCTGAGGCGACAGTCGTACATCCTGAAGAGAGCACAGGCGCGGCGGGGCAGTCTGGGGTTCAGCAACTATCTGAGGCAGCTCTAGCTGAAGGACGCTGGTAGCACAATCGATAAGAGCATAATGATTCGAAAAGAAGTCTAGGCCTAGGATAAGATCATAAGGGCAGTGGTCAATCACAGCTAAAATGACAGAAGTAGTGTGGTCCTCTATACTTAAGCGGGCAGTGCACAGACCAAGAACCATCGCCGCGCCGCCATCGGCCATACGGAGCATTTGTGCAGCCGCTGGTGTCAGAACTTTCTTTAAAGGTGTGCGTAGGCTTGAACTCATGACCGAAATGCTTGCGCCGGTGTTTACAAGTGCTTGTATAGGTATGCCGTCTACTTCAACGTCTATTACACTTCGTCTGGTGGGAACGGAGAGATAATTTGCTGCGGAAGTCGTCAATACAGCACCAACTCCGGGGGCTGCAATTCTCAGTTTTCCGAGATGATGCGGCTGGAAGCCACGGGGGACAAGAAGCGCCGTGGCTGCGGCGAACGGGACGATGGACGGCGTATTTGCGGCAAACGAGACTGGTGCCCACGTGATGAAGACGAGCGGCTGTACTTAGTGTTCCGAGATTGGTCAACGGCATTGGACTCTTCGGCAGGTGAAAAGGTGCGGGCAGTACCGTCGAAACGGGTCATATGGGTCGTTGCATGAGATGCCGAGGACTATGTGTTGCGGCAGTAACGAGCATTATGTCCAACGCGGTAGCAGTTGATACATATAGGGCGGTCATCTGCAGTTCGCCACTCAGCCGGGTTGCGGGTACGTGGAGAAAGCCGTCGGTTGGAGGAGGACTTCGCGAAGGTCGCTCGCTGACCCTGGGCGCGATGACATGGCCCACGGAATGCGCTCCGATGTTTTCAAGCTCCTGGCGCACAATGGCTTGAACAAAAGGAACAGTAACAGGAGTGGTATCGATACTGCGCGAATAGAACGCCGAGGGCGCCATTGTTTCCAATTCACGACGAGCAATGCATGTCAGGTCTCCAGGCGGCGACGGACGTTGTGGTGCGGACTGGTCCTCACAAGTCGATGTTGCAGTGGTGCTTGGAAGTCGGGCGAATGTTTGCAGAATGCGGCGGCTTTTCACTTGCTCAAACTGACGACACTCTTTGATGATCGTGTCCACGGTGGAACAGCTCTTGCACATCAGGAGATTAACGCGTCGTCGGCAATCCCCTTCAGGACATGCCCGACCTAGTCACCTTGTGTCATGTCGCTTTCAGCCTTTGGACAAAGGGCCAGCACGTCCTGAATGTATGCGAGGTATGATTCCGTTGGGGATTGGGCACGGCAGGCCAATTCTTTTTTGGCGGCGATCTTACGACTGGCGGTTTTACCGAACACCTCTCGCATCTTTTTTTGCATTGGTCCCAACTTGTGAGTTCTTCGTTGTTATCATACCATACCTTGGCCATGCCTCTCAAGTAAAACAGCACATTAGCCAACTGAAGTGTGGGATCCCATCTGTTTGGCACACTCAATCATTCAAGCATGGCCAACCAATCGTCAACGTCGACGCTATCAGTCCCGCAGAATGTACCGGGATCCTTCAATGGCGTGAAAACGTATGGTTGCGACGACGTGTTCGTTGGAGACGGTGACGTTGATGCGGAGGGCTCAGCATTGGCCATGGCTGGAAAACCGATGCGACGTCCGCTGCAGAGCTCTGTTGCCTGATGGTTATTCAGCACCTCTCACCGATATGTTACGGAGTCGGTGACTTCTGTACAAAATTTTTCACAAAGGAAAAGCCACAGGCAAAAGTCACAATGGCTGACTGGCAAACTCGCGCACCTCTCAGCTGATTGTGTCCTTCCTCTTCCTTTACTTCATTTCCGTAACAATATGAACCCATTTCCTTAATGCGCTACAAAAAAAGCTACAGAGTGCACATGTGTTTTTGCACACTCTCGTTACACAATGTGACACGTGTTTACTCTCGAAAAGTACCATCGCAGCCACATGGTTAGAGCATCCGGTTGCTGTCCTGAGCCACCAATGTTTAATTCTTTCATCAGACAAGTTCATAATTTCGTTCAAGTGAAGGTCATTCGGCAAGACAGCTGCATGGCTAAAAAAACTTGGGGGTTTAACAAACAAATTAACAAACAGAGGCACGCATAGCCAAATGTGCAAGCATTTTTTTTCAGGACACATAGTCGCTCAATTAAGATATGTCTGCTTGAAGACAAGCATATAAAATATTACTCCAGCAAGCAATGTCTAATGCATTAAAGTAAAGTACATTAGGCCCTGCACCATAAGAGCACACAAATGCTAAAGATTTTCACTCTCAAATCAACACAGCAGATCCCAATTTTTCTCGTAGCATTTCCAAGAATAGTTCCTTCAATTTATACCAGGACAGATAAGCAAAAGATTAGCATAAACATACACAAACAAGTGTGCAGCTATGAAGCTTCAATGTAATCCAATACAACTTAAGTCCAGAGAGGTCTTGTTTAGATGATATGCAACAGCGAATCACCAGTGTGACTATAAAAAATAATCTCGCTTGTGCAAAAGGATTCTCTTCGGAGGTGGAGTCACCAGCCGTCTCGCTCATTATGTTAGTACGGAGTGCGCACCCATTGGTGCACGCTCGTGGGCACTCATCTTTGAGGAAGAAATGCCATGAACCTCTCAAATTGTATCAACTGTACACATTTGAATGGAACTGTTTGGAGCTCGATGCCTGTGCACTGGCACTGAATGCATTTTTGTTCCCAAAAAATGACAATGCTGAGGTCCTTGTTGATACACTCATCCCCTCAATCTCCTGGCTTTCGTTTTGTCTTTCTTAACGTAATGTGGTTCGTCCTTTTTTCATGTCTGCGATCTATTGAAGATTGGGTACACCTTCTGCACACACCACATGATAGGACCCATGTTAGTGAGTAACTGCTACAGGCTATTTAATAAACACACAGTAAGAACAAAAAAGGCATTGCACACACCTCTTTGTGACCACTGCCTTGCAAAGTGGACATGGAATCTTGTAGTTGTCTTGGAGGGCCTGTTCCAGACATAATCTATAAACAGTAAAGCAGCCTTGAATGACAGAACATTCTCTTAGTTCAGGAATAACTAGTGAATAAACACTTCCGTGAAACACACCTGCAGAATCGATGATGACAACTGGTTGATAACGGATCCCGTAAAATTTCCAGGCTAAAAGGCAAAGAGAAAAGTTGGAAGACAATAACATTGGAAAGCAATTAATGCACACTGCTATTCGTAAGGTCTCTGCACTGACACTTTGAATTAACAACAAATTTTTATGTTACGGAGTTCAATGCCAAATAAAGATCTGGCTCCTATGCAAGCCCATAAACACAGTGGACTTGCACCATTCTCTTTACAAATGAAGGCAATGTAGGACTCATAACTGCTGAAAGCAAATACATGTCATACACATAGTACCTCTACATAAAAGCAGGCAAAAAAAAGTGATACCACCCTATAACAACCATGCAGCAACAACTATTTTTACTGAGATCCCTTACCATTATACCAACTAATACTACATCTACACATTTGAAACAGCAGATTTGAACATTAATGAGAAAAATGTGCTTTCACAAATATTTATTTATTTATTTATTAACAGAGTACCCACATCGCCATATAGGCATTACGAAGGGAGGGGACAAAAAAACAATCTGTACAAATGAATTTGTAGCAAAATTCGTATTAAAAATGTTACCCAATCTTGTAGCTCACTCATTGGAAAGGACATGGCAAATTACCACAAAAATCACTTTAAAGAGCCAATCATATAGATAACATTTGCACAATTTGTCACATGAATATTAAAAACAAACCAAAGAGTGCTATTATCCGGCAGTCCAAACAAGGTGAAGGTTCAGGGCATGATGGACGCTTGCCATAATACAGAAATTATTGAGCGGTGAATGTGGCTGAAGCCAGCACTTCAATAAGAGGCTGTCTTCAGACATTGTAATGATGGCAATTCGTCACTGTTTTGCTACTGCGAATTCCACCATAGCTGGTGCAATGGTCTGGAGCAATTTATTTTTCTTCAGATAACTTACCCAGCATCACAAGTGGTTTGCTGTACTGGTTTTTTTTTTTAAAAAAAAAGGGGGGGGGGGGGGGCTATTGTAGACGTATGCCACCCTGGTCAACTGATTGCGTAAAGCAAATATTCCTGGCTGTTCTTGCATAAAGCGAGAAATATTCATCAGCGCCATCGTTAACGTCCCTATGGAAGACGCGTCACTAACGTCGTACTAACGTACTTAATATACTAGCAGAATATTTCACACGAGATTGATTGATTGATTGATATGTGGGGTTTAACGTCCCAAAACCACCATGTGATTATGAGAGACGCCGTAGTGGAGGGCTCCGGTAATTTAGACCACCTGGGGTTCTTTAACGTGCACCCAAATCTGAGCACACGGGCCTACAACATTTCCACCTCCATCGGAAATGCAGCCGCCGCAGCCGGGATTCGAACCCGCGCCCTGCGGGTCAGCAGCCGAGTGCCTTAGCCACTAGACCACCGCGGCGGGGCAATATTTCACACGAGTGAAATAGAACGGGGAGATCAAGAAAGAACGCATAATTCTTGTCAGTAAAATGCTTACAGGAGTGGGCAGAAAAAATATTTTATACCACTTTGAGACGGCCGATGTCAGATTTCACAATTTGACCTAGACCGTCTTTGTTCCGAGTAAGCTACAGATCGGAATCGCAAAAAATGTCTTGCGCAATTTCAAGAAGCATATAATGCAACCTGATATCGTTAGTAATTGCAGAAATATTGAAAAACAGTTTACTATGGCCTCGGGTAGTACGACGCTGGCGGGCGTCTCTAACATGCTAGGGGTGTTCAGTATTAGTCAATGTCACTATTGTTTCCGTCACAAGACTACAACTGCAAACGAAACACTTAAAGAACAATGTGTGCGAAACATTCCCCAAGAGAGCATTTGTCGTTTTCTCAAGTAATTAAGTGATACACGAATGAAAAGCTTTCGCTAAACGAAGCACCTGCGGGAAGACGAACCCTAAATTTGCTTACCAAATAGGGCACTCCAGAGCTTTCACGAACTGAACCGCCGTATCCCTAATGTCTTGCTGTAATGCAGGCATATTGTTAACGATGCCCGAAGGGGTGGCAACATTCACGAAAATATATCTCAGTGACGAATTGTCATTTGTGGCTTCAGCGTGGTTGAGCGTCTTCCCTGGTCTTCCCGGCGTCTCCGTTGTGGTGGTGGTCGACCAGTCGTCATTCAAGCTTCACTAACGGCGGCCACCTGTTCAAAGCCTACGCATAACAATACGACGGTTATAAAGGCGTATAAAAGGGAACGTTTTCATCCACAAAACACAGTTACAGAGGCAAAAGCTTGCGCGAAGTACTCGACGCCTGTATCACGCTTGCCGCCAAATGAGTTTCCCGCAATTTTGTTCACTTTGCGCCACTTTGCGCGCACATTAAAAATACCATGGTTGCCAGTTTGATGCTATTCGTCTTTTCTAAATTTAGTACAAAACACTTTTTTTATTATTGTGAATTGTGAATAGCAAAGTTTTTCTAAAATATTTGTTCATAAACCTTTATGTTACGCTTGGTATAATTATTTGCTTGTTTGTTGAGACAAATGAGCCAATTTGTTTTTACCCGAGTTTTCTCAAACAAATCTCAAAGGCCATGCTTTGATGCATTGCAGGTCATTATATGGTGGAACAATTGTTACAAACAATGCTACTTATGTGAAAGCTTGCGTGAATAGTGCCAAAAAATTGCTCTTACTGGAACATAGGTATCGCTACAGTGTCTAGAGATATAGTGCCTAGACACTGTAGTATCGCTGAATTTCATACCTACGCAGGGTGTTTTGATGCTCGCGCGCTCCCCTGAGGGTGAGGATAGCCGCGTCGTCTGCTACGACCAAGGAGGATTAAAGAAAAATTGCTGGAGTGGAAGCTCCCGCAATGCCTTGCCAGCAGAAGTGAAGCCATCTTTTGCCACTGCCAAGATGACGGAAACAGGCTCTTTTCTGATGGTGCCCACTTAAAGATCAAATGGCTTTGATATGTTATGTAAGTGCTACGTTAGTTCTACATTAAAAGATTGTTGTTCCCGACGAAATAACACGCAGAAACGAGTATAGATGACTGAATCTTCAAGGTACTTTGCCTCCAATTAGAGTCTCACTAAGAAAAACTAGTAACTGTAAGACGCACTTGGAGCACTATGTGACCAGAAAAAGTTCACACATTAAACTTGGTAGGCGTGCGAGGGAAACGCTTCGTTTTTGATCGCTCTAGTAACGTTGGTGATAATTTATTATGCCCCTAGCAAGATGGGCGCCACAGCCGCCGTCTTGCCAGTGGAACGGCTTCACTCCTCGACAGTCATTTACACTCCAGCGATTTCTGTAAATCCTCCTTGGCTACGACCGCTGCCATTACTCGACGGTATGCGAAGCGTGCCACGCAACCCGCGTGTGGTGCCCTGATACGCCCGGAAACAAGTGCAAGCTAGCGAGCTTTTGTTCTTAATGATGTTTTGACATCTTTTAGAGTTAATTTTGCCTGAATGCATGCAGGGAGCACATATTTCATGTAAGCTGACGGTTGCGCATGAGTTATGCGCTAGAGGCAGACGCTGACTCTTTTATGTTGAAAACAAATCCCAACGCCCGATACCACAGAGGTGATTCTAAATCTATATCGGTGGTGTCGTTTATATGCTTTCATTGTTAGTGTTAATTATTATCTGGGGCTTTTACGTTCTAAAACCACGCTTCAATGCATCACTGCGGCAATTTTGACAATCAGTTTTTTTTTTTTTTGCCTGCACTGACCCAGTACATGAGTCCCTGGTGTTTTACGTTCTTCAAAATGAGACCGCTGTTGTGTTTTGGGTTTTCAGTTTCGGTTTCGGAATGATATGTGAGGATGCCAGGGGGCGCCGCTCTGGCACCTAAGTAGAGGTAGGGTAAGCCACCCTAGTAGAGGTGTGCGCCGACTGGTCGGCGCGCCGCCGCCGCCGCCGCCGATGATTTTCATCGGCGCAATCGGCGCGCCATTTATGCGCCAATACTGACTTTTCACAGATTTGTCTTTTTCTTTTTCATCTTAATATATAGCTTCGTTTCACATTTTATGTAGCCAGTATAAACCAGGCTTCTTAGTTATTTTCATCCAGCTTCAGAGACCGAGAGTACCACTATGAACAGCTGCACAAGTTCTGCGGCCGCTGCATGAAATGACATATTGGACAAATTGACAAAAAATAAATGTAACAGTTACAGTAAAGCATAGACGCTGCCATCTTAGGCTTAAAAGCAATTTTTGCTGGTTTTATATGTCGTAATTAGCAATGATTATGGTCATACGACGTTGAATGTACTGGCCCAGCGTGTTGATGCATGCGAGTTCACCGTAGCACTATTCGAATGTTTATATGGATGCAAAACGGCGTCATTATCAGTCCAAGATGGCAGCCTGTGATCGTGCCCGAAACAGGGCGTATATACAGAAGAAATGAAGTAGTAGCAGTGCAGCACGAATGCAGTGCGTTAGGTGAAGGACTACACAAAGCCCCGAAGGATGAAATCGAAAGGGAGAAGTTTAATGGAGATTAAAAGCGGCGAGGCATAATACATGCTCGAACCTACTCAGGGTATATCATCACCTGTCTGTGGTGTTAAAGTTGATGATTTTCGAGGATGACCACTCATATGCAGCGTCTCAACATGCTGCAGAAAATATTCACCATCTGTTTTATTCTTTAACCTCCGTTGGTACCGGCCTTTTCAGGTATCAGATATCCGGGATGAAGATGCCAAGGCAGTAAGATGGCAAGAGAGAGAAAGGAAGGCTGGGGGATCAACCAGATCTTGGCATCCGGTTTGCTGCCCAGCACTGGGGGTGGAGAAATAGGGGCAAGAAAGGGGGTGTAGAGAGACAGAAAAGAAAACGCATGTGCACTCAGGAGTAGGATGGCAAACTTAACAGAGGATTTATTACGTTCTGTATAGACAGGGTGAGAGATCTCTTGCGAATGAGCTGGGTGGCTCATTATAAAGTGTGCGTTTTGACTAAATCAGGTAATGGGTCCAGAATGTGCTGTTGAATCACGGGACACACACACCATTTCTGACGGTGCCGCTCACACTCGCTCAAGTCAACGTCTTTGATTGGGGCGTGGTCACCACATTGGACCTGTGACGCCAAGAAACCATTGTGGTCGTCTCGTCGAACGTCTTATGGTGTCGGAATGCCACCTCACTTCCCGGCTAAGATGGACAAAACACGGTGGACAGCAGGCTGGCAGCCCTTTGGTGACTTGTTTGATGAACAAAGAACGCCTCTCTCCCCCGTCAGCCCAGGCGCCGCGCGTAACAACACTATCCAGTGGTGAGCAGAGTCGTATTAAGCTTGTCTGAGGCCACCAGTTTTAAAAATAACAAAATAAAATTTTAAAAACTTGCCAGCAGAAAGTTTACAAGAGACGGCTGGATTCGTCAATAATGCGGAGACAGACACTTAAGCGGCATGTCATATATGACGTAGTCCAGCAAACATATTTTCATCACGTAACTTCAACGGACCTACAGGCACTGGGAAAGATGAATAATAATTGTTGCGGGCAGTGGTGATGTACTTCTGTTGCGAAGGTAATGCTCAGAATCAACAAAATAAATCTTAACATTATATTCAGGTCTTGATAAACAGTAAGTAAAGTTAGAAAGCTCCTCGGGTGGCCAAGTAATAAATTACTTCACCATACTTTATGGTGAAGTAATTTGCAAATAAATAATGCAACCGCTGTTTAATTGATATTCAATGACGTGACCGCAATCAACGGTGTGTCTTCGCTATAAAAACTGGAACGTTATCTGCGGAGGCGAGCGGGGGAATGCAGCGGAGAACGAATATGTCACGTAATAAAAGCGATGTGATGTTGCACATTTTCGCCTCTACAACTCCGTGCCCTTTCGCTTGCTCGTGATGCATTCGAAGGAGCTAGCCAAGTCTCGGGTAGAAGTCGAGTAGAGTAGCCGGGGCTGATAAGAGGAACGTTTATATAAACTATTTACACACTAAAGGTAGCGTAATACTATATGTTGATGGTAGCATCATGGAAGCTTGATGGGAGCTTCTGAGAGCTGTATCAGAGCGTCTCTGTGCTCGCGTTTTAAGCCCTGGTCTTCCTAAAATTCTCTGCAGGAGAAAACAATGGACAATTTGCAATAATCTGCAAGGCAGCTTTTCTGCAAGGTTAGTTTTTCAAAAGTCTCGTTCACAGACTGCTTTTCTCGCTCATTTCATTTTTGCCATTCCCCTTTTTGGGATCTTGTTGTACTCGCGTGCCTTCGCTAGAATTTGGAGAGGTGACATTTTGTTGTACTCGCGGGCTCAAAATGAGAAAGAAAAGCAGTCTGTGAACGAGAGTTTTTGGTTGAAAAACAAACCTTACAGGAGAGCCACCGTGCAGATCACTGTAAACTGACAGACTGCATGTCCATTCAGTTCAGGGCAGTCCAAAGGAATAGACCTCTCCCTTTTTGTAAACAGTGTGACGTCACTGCGGGCACCCCGCCCCCTACACCCTCTCTCGAAACAGGTGCTGGTTGGCAAGAAAGTTCCTCTGGTGGCATCTTTGTGCATAGCAGAGCTGCTTGTCTGCATTCTTTCGACAGAAATTTCTATATTGCTATGTTCTAAAGTTACAGCTTTTGAAAGAAGGGGGTCACTGAAGGGTTACTGCCCATAGTGTGGAAATTTGCTCATCGCAGTTGGATGGACGGAGAAACTGTTTAGAGTACTGAGAGACGCGACTAACATGCAGTGGGCTTCACCCACGTAGATGATAGCCATAAAAAAATCTGATCTTTTTTGAAAGCGAACCTTTTGAATGTACACGATTACTGGCTCTTTGAGAAATATTTGCATGGCATGGCTGTAAACTTACTCTATTTCCATCGTGGCATGTGCAATACGAGGTACAGCATTGGCGGCAGCATGGTTTTGAGCTGCTGTGCGCAAAGTCACGGATAAGATTCTCACTCATTGCCCAAAAGTCTCATCGGAGATGAATGAAAAAAACACCACTTCTTTCCGTTGGTTAGACTGAGGTTAACATATCCTCGTGAAAATTAAAGTGAAGTTCTGCCGCTGCGTTTCTCAACAACCTAGTAAAAATTCATGGTATGTAAAACCCGACATCTTGATATTATATATAATATTATCTGGCACAGTTATCTTGCTGCGTTTGACACCTATAACGTGTTTTCGTACCTATCGCTCCTTTAGGCCTGATACACAAACTTCTAACGCGAATTTTCACTTCATAAGGATCGAGTCGTAAAAGTACAAAGTAGATGAGAAACCAAAATCTTCGCTGTTTCCATTAACAAATATCAGGTATCCGATATTACGAGTTATAGCCGTGGTGAAGCATATATGCAGATTCGGCAACGCTACAACATGCTTATAGCTCATGCGTAGTCGTATATATCACCAGGAGATCATGTACTTTTATTTTTCTGCAAGCCACGCATACGTTGAGATGTACCCACTCGCGGATAATCGCGTCAAATGCATTTTTACCTTGACTAAAATGTCAGATCGTAAAGTTATAACGACAATCTGATACTGAAACCGGCCCACAACGAATACCAGTGTTTTCGCAAACAGGACGCATCGCATTATTCACACTGCACACACCATGCACAATATTCCCAATTTTACCGTCTGTAAAGATGAACCAATATTGTCGATGCCTTTTAACGCACACTACACGTCACCGTCAACACTGCACATTTTCAAAGAAGATGCCGCTGTTCCTCGCACAGACCGCCACGTATGTTCACTTCTCGTAGATAAACAGCCAGCCGGCCAGCGTAGCGAACATTTCATCACGCACTTTATCACACACCTAGATGTTCTCTGACACATGCCACAGCTAATGTTGCCACTGTGAGATGAAGATTACGCTTTCAAAAGGAAGAAAAAATTGCCCCAAGCACCGAGCGACTGCACCCACACAGGCACCGGCAGGAGTGTTTTGCCAACCACCGCTTTGCACGTGCACCGGTGACGTCACGCGGTGACGTACCCCGGTGGAGGTCTATTGTCGTCTTCGTCTCCGTCCGCCGAACTGGGGGCGGGGGGGGGGGGGGGGGTAGTGGTTAGAAGAAGGCGCCTAATTTCTGCAGCCCAGCAGGGAGCGCAGGGCGCAGCGAATAAGGATAAAAGAACGAGAGAGGGAGAAAGCGAGAAAAAGTCAAATACTGCCTTCTTTTCAACCCAGAAAAGAGAGAGAATGCACGTTCAGTTCGCCACACGGTGAGAGAGAAACACAACGTAAGTCACAGTGCAATAATACGCACAACACAGCACAGTGCAATAACATTGCATCCCACGTGCAGAATAGGGTCTGCAGTGCTAGGCAGGCTAGGGCTTGAAGGAATGGAAGACTTCCAAGCATCACAGAGTGTGGGAAACATACCTGACGACGGATCCCAAGCGTGTCTCGTGGCACGTCGAACAAATCAAGCAGCCTCGATTTCAAACAGCTCTTCCTAGGCCATCGTCAGTCAGGCGTGTCCAAAGAGTTTTTGACGAGGGGAGCCAACAGCCCTAAAGAATTCGAAGTATGACTTTCGTGTTGTCCCCACTTTGGGCGCACCTCGAGAGCGTTGACCCGGAACAAATCAGGGTAGGCTTAGCTGCAATCATCCCCCGCGTCCAAGCGGCGCCCAGCCAGGGAGGCCGATCTTAACATCTACAGACACACGCACACAAGCACGCAAATGTTAATATTTCACCTCATCGGTCATTTAGTGAAGGTCATTTCATTTCCACATCCTTAAATGAGAGTTATGAATAGTTGATATCCAAGCATTTTTTAAAGATAGATGACTGGTGTTTATCAAAGGACCTAGAATGAGTTCCGGGGAGGGGGAGATGTGAACAGTTTTATCATTTGAAAAATAAATTTTTCGGCTTTACAAGCCGGAACGTCAATACGGCAACAAGGCACGCCATAGTAGGAGGTTTTAAATATTCGGAACCATAGGTTGGCAAAATAAATGGAGCCTATATAGACTCGCTCAGTAAATGTGCTTTTATCTTAGGACTCGATATAGGGCCCAGCCTATAGCCGGTATTTTGTCACATATATAAATGACCAAAACCATTTTTCTCTGCAAAACATTTTCACAATAGACTGCTTTCATGGAGTAAATCAGCCCGACATTTTTCGAATACACCTGAGGTAGTCACCAAAACGCCTTGGACGTTCGGCGTGGAATGACCGATCAAACTTTACGTCGATACCTATCACTTTTCGTCTCCACTGTCTCTTTCCAAGTTCGTGTTCTTCCTTTCTTGACATTCGACTTCACAGTAATTTAACAAATTCGCATTATATTGGTTCTATAGAAGAAGATAGCTTGTGGTATATGCATCTTAAATAAAACTTGGCCATGTACTTACGCCCCATCTCACTGTTTTGTATCAATCATTTCACCATTCTCATCTCACCATATTTCCACGTGGTTGCGACGGCAAAGAATATGGTACTTGGGTTCCTCAAGACGACACTTTTTATTTCGTGAACGTGTGCCTAGAAAAGTACAAAGTACTAGAAATTCGCGCTTTACGCAGATAGCGGTAATTAGAGCATTGGTCGTCGGTACTATGATCTGCGTGAAGGTACGTCGCTATATATACCCGTGGTGTTATGTTTTGCCGCTCATAAGTTGATCGTGCGGATGGGACAGCACCAGAAGCTACATTATTCAAAACTTCTTTCTCGGATCTCTCTCGGCAAGGTTGCAAATTGCTTCCTTTGAGCATGGGACGACAGCGCGGGAAGCTACGTTATACAAAGCTTCTTTCTCGACTCTCTCTTGGTATGCCCGTGTAACTGTACACCACTTATCCTCTGGAATGCAAACTACGTTTGTCTCCTCCGCTGCCGGGGACAAACACACAATGTGAAACGAACCCGCTCTGCCAACCGGCTTGGAATGTTTGTGGTTTAGAGACAAGTCGCCGCTGCCGGGGGCAAACGCACAATGGGATTAAGCGACCCCGTCCTGCTTCCGCGGCCGGGCGCGAGCTCAGTGGGAGTAGGCGACACGCTCTGCCCTGGCGATCGGCTCAAAGTCGCAGCGATGCACGACCCGAGCACAAGGAAAGCGGAGAAAGTCAAAGGCCGCTTGCTACCTGCGGGGGCAATTACGTTCCGCGCGCAATCATTCAATTCCCGGCTTTGGAGGTTCGTATCGGCTCGCTGGGTGTGGGAAAGGGCATGAATGTACCAGGTCTACAATGCCGATATCTCCCGAGCGTTAGAATTCCTGAGCGCGTGGGAGGTGGAGAGAGAGAGACATGATGGGAAAGAGTACCAAAACGCCTGTTTAAACTGTAGAAGCGCTGCTGTCGAGAGTAAGGTCAGCCCAGTAGGGAGTGACTTAATCTTAGTGGAAACAGATTGGATGAGAGAATGTTGAGGCGGACCAGCAGTGGCCCCCTCCCCTTTTTGTTTGTTACCGCAAGATGCTTAAGACTGGAGGGAATCCGTTTCTCTTCAGTCGAGGCTGCAATCACTTAACTGATAGATCAGTACGACTCCGTACGATGCAACTTTTGTCTGGGCCGTAACCACTTGGTGGTCGAACAGTGAGACTAAGTACGTTGTATGTAGTAACAGTGTTCTAGGCCCTAACTTAAGAAAAGTTAAGTAGAAGAGTAAGACGCTGTTGATGTCTGTGTTATCATGAGCGTGCTTCGGCAAGATGTACATATGACTGTAAATATTTCGCTGTAATATACCTTCAAGTTTTCATTACCTCCAACCTGCCTCCTGCTTCATCAACGCCGATCATCTCCTTGACGGGACTTCAATTCACATCAAGGAAATCAACGAACGAAAAGGAAAACTTAACTCGTGGCATCGAACATCATCAGTATTGTAGGTGTCTCAAGCTTATCAGAAGATTCTAAAATGATCTAGAATTTTCGCAGACAGCCAAGCGTGCTTTGCACATGGCAATTGATTAATATGTGGTGTTTAACGTTTCAAAACCACCATATGATTATGAGAGATGCCGAAGTAGAGGACTCCAGAAATTATGACAACCTGGGGTTCTTTAACATGCACCCAAATCTGAACACATGGGCCTACAGCATTTTCGCCTCTATCGAAAATGCAGCCGCCACAGGCGGGATTTGATCGCGTGACCTGCAGGTCGGCAGCCGAGTACCTTAGCTACTGAACCACAATGGCGGTGCCTTTGCGCTAGGCAGTGACATAAAAATACAAGCGAAGTGGCAGTATAATAACGTTGCGATAAAATTTCAGCAGATGCGACAAGCTCCACTGTGGATGCTATTTTCATACAGAACCGTCAGCGGGTAGCCACGCGTTGCTAGGTGGATCGACATCTTTGGGTATTTTGAGTAGGCTAAGTTTCTACCTGAAACATACGGCGTGACGACAGCACTCACGTTGACTGTAAATTTTAGCGAAACGAAGTGCACGCTTCTGTTGGATGATATGCATATTATTAAGAAGCTGTTGTGTATTCCTCAAAGGTCGAGATCATCAATGGTCGAGCAAACCATCACTATCACGTGCTAGATGAAAGGAATATATTTATGTAATGTGTACAGACAGCCTATAGACCGCAACCACAACTGATGGTGTGGGCCGACATCACTCCTGTAAGTCTATATATTTAGGGTTTTATCCGTTACAGTAAAAAGTAACTAAATACGTTACTCGTTACTCTAATAAAAGAAAGGGAACGTTTCACGGCTTCACGTTATATATATATATATATATATATATATATATATATATATACATAAAAAAGGTAACGCATTACCATTACCGTAACAAAAAAAAACATAACGAATGTTACCTCTGCTGTAGCTCCGTAATCATCAGTTTTAATCAATGTGTCTTTGCCGCAGAAACCCACAATGAGAATTTTTAAATTTCAAATTTATGTTTCACACATACTAACCCAAGCAAGCATTATACTCAATGTTCAATTAACGAGAATTATTTGTACAAATGTGCTGAACCTTAGCAATGTTATATAGAGGCATAATGACGCCTGCCCATGTGATGGCTTCTGGCTCTGCAGTGACACAGGGCGAAACCATTTTTTTCCCTTGGAGCATTATACGCAAAGTGAGGTTCAATAATCTACGGTATTCACAAAGAAGCTATCATTGAACTCTCAAAAAATTTACAACAATCGGCCTTTTCTTGATCCTTCAGCACCTTCAATAAAGCATGTGGAAATCGGTACTGTTCGTCCTAGCAACCGAAATGGCCCACCGTGCGCCAGTAGGCAATCACGGAGGCCTACGGAGGCCTACATTGGTGCCTTTTTATTGGGGAGGGGTGTATTGGGAGATGTCGTGGGGAGGAGGGGGGGGGCACTTGCAAGTTTGTGACACCAGGTGTGGCTTGCGGACGCGTAAGCCTAGAAAAATCACGAAGGGGGACACACATCTTGCAATAGCAGCCATTTTGTTTTAATATTTTGCAGGTTTTATTTTTGTTTATAAAACAATTAAAATCATGCCGAGAAATCAAATTGACAAACGAACGTAGGTTCCCAGCACTCGTAATTGCATTCTTCTATTGAGTCTTTTCCGGAACCAGTCGAGAGTGGCAGTTGCGATTTTAATTGTCTCATACACCTGATGGGTATTGAGCACGTGTACACGTTACAAAAAAGCATTAAAAGTTGAATGTTTTATACATACTTATCAAGCATTCTTATTTGTGACGCTTTTAAGAGAAATTTTAATGGGGCCCACTTGCAAGGGGTGTTCCCCTCCCCTGACCGAGCACAAAGGGGTCGGGAGTCAACGTTCTCTGCAGGCGTGGTCAACGGCCCTCAAGGTCGTGACCAGTGTGGACTGTGTATCTGAGCAAATATTGCATTTGCTCTCATCTGCACATATGGCCATCGACAGGTTTTTGTCTTGGGGGTAAGCAAACCCTTTTTTCAACTTGCATCATGGCTGAGGGAGGGGGTCGTGTTGGTGTCGCTAGAGTGGGTAGCAAGTGCTGGTGCGGCTTGAAGGGGTCAAGTGCCCCTTTTGCACCACCCGCCTCTCCCACGCCCATGTCTACACTTCATTCATTGAACGCTGCGGTGAGAACTAGTTGACTAAATGCGCAGATTTGTTTTATTCCGCATCTTAGACCGCTACATAAAACATTCTCATATTGTGAAAAGTAGGTATGTCGATTCGTTTGAAGGAAATTAACATTCAAGGCATGACAGATACTCAAAAGAGCGGTTTTCTGCAATCGCAACAAGAAAACTCGTGGCAGAGGTGCTTCTTTTTTTGTGTGTGTGCAGCGTACATAGTAAAAGTGAGATCTGATTCGGAAAAAGCGAACTGAGGGACGTGCGTCAGTGCTTGCTCAATGTTCAATGAAAGAAGGTTTCATGAAGTATGACGTAGCCAACAACAGAAACAAACTGCTGCATCTTAAATAAAAAACAAGCAAAGTGCTGCACCTTCGTGGTAGAACATGGACATATATTGAAATACGCGTATTTTATAATGAAAACGAAATAAAAACTATTTTATAAAACGCTTTGCATTCATCGTGATGCCGACACATCTGTGTAGTGTCATTAGTGCTATTTCAATGAAAATCCCTGAATTTCAACTAATTCAGTAACCTGTGGCAGAAGAACCTTTTGAATTTTTCGTTTCGGTTTCCGCGCCGCCGGCGCCGCCGCCGCCGATGAAAATTGGCCGCGCGCCGCCGCCAATGAAATAACCGGCGTGCGCCGACGACACCGCCGCCGCCGACTCTGAACGACCCCCACGCCGCCGCCGGTCGAAATCGCCTCGGCGCACACCTCTACGCCTAGGAGGATTTCAAGGCGACTGTAAAATAAAGGCAGTGTGTGTTGGGTAACCGTAGAGTGCGGTTGTTGTGCTTTCTTTCGGCGCTGCGCGCCAACCTGCGTGTTCGGGTCCCCGCCGGCCGCGTACGTCTCCGTCGGCCGTCTTCTTCTGCTTCGTCGGGACCAGCCAGCCCCCAACACAGCAATGCCTTGACTAGAACCTTGACTAGATCGCCAGTGCGAACTTTGGACTGCTTTGCACCTCGACGGGTGTCGACATACTTTTTCATTGCTTGTTGACGAGAAAAAACCCTGGTACGAATTTGATCAGGAAAAGACACTGCTATGTTACGAGGCAAAGAGACTATGTCGAGAGCAACTCGCGGTTGCCTACCGTGGAGAAGTTGAGCAGGAGACACTCCAGTGGTGCCTTGTGGTGTGAACCTGTACGAAGCTAAACATTCAGTCAAGACTTGCTTGAGGGGACGGTGCTCTAATTGGGCGATCTGGATATGTTCCTTCAGAACGCGATTAAAGCGCTCGATTTGGCCATTTGATTGGGGATAGAAAACTGATGACCTCAAGTGCTGAATTCCTCGTTGTGAAAGAAAAGCCTCGAAAAGTTGGGACTGAAACTGTGGACCATTGTCCGTAACTATGGTATCAGGAAACCCTTCCCGGCTGAAGATTGAAGACAGAAATTCAATGATAGAAGTAACCGTATGTGTGAAACAAATTTCTGGCCATTTGGAATGGTAGTCGATGAGAGAAACAATGAACCGGGCATTTTGCGGAACATTATGCAAAGGACCGATGATGTCCATGCCGAGTTTCTGCCAAGGCCGATCAGGCCACTGGACTGGGTGCAACGGAGAAAATGCAGGTTTGACAGACTTGTCAGCTGCCTGACATATATGACAGTTGTAAACTGCATGCTCGACCTGCTTGTCTAAGGCTGGCCACCAGTACCTGTCTCGGAGATTCTGTTTGGTGCGGACAATGCCTGGATGGGTCTCATGGGCAAGCTGTATTAGCTTGCTACGGAAAGAAGCAGGGGGAATCACGCGTTCATCGCGGAAAAGCAAGTCCTCGACACAAGACAGTTCCTGTCGGACTGCGAAGCAAGGCAAGAATTCAGAAGCAAGAGCACCTTTGGAAGGCCATCCTTCACGTAAATATTTGAGAACTTGAGACAAAGTGGAATCTGCAGCTGTAGCTGCCTGAAGCTCAGCTTTAGTAATGCAGGAAGTAACTAATGAAACAACTTCCTCATCCCGCTCTTCAGTAACCGGTATCTGAAGAGGAAGGCGCGACAGTGCATCAGCAACCACGTTATTAGAACCCTTACAATATTGAACACTGAAATTATAATACATGAATTTGGCACACCAACGGGAAATGCGAATGGGGCGGCGGCCTTCGGATCCTGCAGAAAGAAGAGCAACTAGTGCTTGGTGATCTGTACGTAATGTGAAGTGCCGGCCCCACAAGTAAACATGCCATTTCTCACAGGCAAAAAGACAAGCGAGAGCTTCACGCTCTCCTACTGCATATCTGCGTTCAGCAGGGGTCAATGTACGAGATGCAAAAGCAATAGTGATCAGCCGATCACCTCTGAGTTGTTGAAACACCGCTCCCAGTCCAACATCGGATGCATCCGTCGTAATGACGATGGGAAGCTTCTCATTGAAAATACTAACAGCTGGCTTTGAGGCCAGTATTGACTTAACTCGAATGAAGCTCTGCTCAGCTTCAGCTGACCAGTTAAAAGGCTGTGCTTGACGAAGTAGAGTACGCAGAGGTTCAACAACATCAGCATAGTGAGGAAGAAACTTGGCATAGTAACCAACAAGACCTAAAAAAGATTGCAAGGTTTTAACATCAGTAGGCCGTGGGGCACTGACAATGGCCTGAACTTTAGATTCAACAGGTGTCAAGCCGCGGGAACTGACATGTCCTAGAAATTGTAACTCATTCACAGAAAAAATGCACTTGTTATTAAGTTTCATACCACATTCACTGATGCGGTTGAGAACAGTATGCAAGTTAGCATCGTGCTCTTCGCGAGTACGTCCCCACACTAAAATGTCATCCAAGTAACAAAGAGCGCCATTACAACCCTTAAGAATAATTGACATCATTTTCTGAAACACTGCAGGGGCAGATGCAAGCCCGAAACACACGCAGCGAAACCGAAACAAGCCTTCGTGCGATACAAATGTGGTCAAGTCTCTACTGCACTCAGAAAAAGTTCCACTTGGTGATAAGCGGTGTTGCGACGCGCACCTCCGACGACGTTACGAAGGGCGCCTCGAATCTCTCCGCTGCAACCACTGTTTCGAAAGACGGCGACGCCAACACGGTCCCGAAGGCGCCACTGCTTCGAACTCCGCCGGAAAGGTCACCTGCCGTTTGGTAGCGTAGGTTTCTCAGCTCGCGACTGCTTCTGCGCAAAGCTGATAGACGAGCGGACGAGACGACGGTGAGTTTAAACAAGGTTTATGTACAGCATATATACAGAGGCGTTACAAATTCGGCACTGGGGCCGACAGAGACTCGAAGAGCCGAGCTCTCCTCTCTAACACATAGGTCTGCTCTCAAACGTGTCCGCTGTAAAAAGGGGTCTCTCGACGCGCCGCAGGGCTTCTTTTTTATATGCCCCGGGTCCAACCCAAACATCCAACCCGAAGCGCCGCTGGTCGCGAGGTCAGAATCCTCCAATGAGGTCGCCGCTGGGCCGCGTCCTTCTTTCTCCTCAAATCTGGAGAGGCTGCGCTGCAGGTGGCTGCACCCAAGGACGAGTGACGTCGCAAGGCATTGCGTCAGACCCGCCAGACAGGAAGGCGCCAGTTGTTTACTCGACGGGCTCGCTTGCGGAGATGACTCACTGCACGTGCACGCCAGAAAGGCGCCGTTGAGTTGTTGATCGCGTCAGGCGGGCGACGCGGGCTGGCCTTGACACAGATTGCCCTTTTCAGAGGCACGGACGTTCGTTGTCGACTCGCAGGCATAACAGCACCCCCGCCGCCAGACAATGCGCCGAAAAGACGAGCTGCTTCCACGGGGCTCGGATGACAGGCGCGCTCGTTCGCCAGGTCCTTCCAGGTCCGCCTCCAGGGCCATGGGGAGAATGCAGCTCCAGGCTCCAATCCGGGAACACATCCCATTCTTGAGGACGGATGCCAGCTCCACTTGCTTGTCGCCACAACTTGTCGACCAGCTTCGCTCGTCTCACGATCTTTGGTTTCAGCACTTGTCGGTGGTTCTGCAACTTGCCAAGAACGGTTCGACAACAAACAACACACGACACAAGCAAGTGCCCTCGCTCACCCGACAGAACACCAGACAACGTATAGTTCAACATATACCTAGCTACGTGTCTATCGGAATTTCGTTCCCTCTACATCAAGAGGCACATGTGGGACACAAGACTCTTAAAATGAGAGCTCAACTTTTTTGACACTTACAACAACGCAACGAATTAGAATTCCACATAGAGTTGGCCCCTTGAGATCACTCTGAACGAGAGCGCTCAGCCCAGGTCGTGATGAGGTCAAAATTTTGCCCCGAATCGCCAGCGAGAAACCGAAAGGTTGAGAAGGTACTAGCTAGAACGCACTGCTCAATGCACCTGCATTAGCGTTTAGCTTTCCTTGTTTTTCTTTAGCGAACGTCAAAGTTGCGCTGTCGTAGTATCACGCTCCATCTCAATAACCGGTCACTTTTAGGCGACGATGCCTATGCGGTACCAAGAGCGGCTCATACTTGCGACGTTGCAGAGGGGAACAACGATACGGTTTGCTAGGGATCGGCTCCTCACAAGTTAGCTCTATATCGTGTTCGATCACCGTCGTGTCTCCGGGACGGTCCGAACACACGTCTCCAATCTTGGAAACAATCTTTCTCGGGTCCTCCTTTTGGACTTCACTTAACCTAGGCTCTAAGTTCAACTGCTCCAAAATTACCTCCGATCCCCTTTCGATTACATCACTAAAACTCCAAATTTCTGCTCCCTCTTCCTCTGAAGCATTCAAAAGCAGATTTACGACTGCTTTCAAGTTACTGTGGTAAATTTTGTTCGGCCGCCTTCCTAATTTCACTTCATAATTCGTATCGCAAAGCTTAGATATTACTTTGGCGGGCCCTTCCCAATAAATCTCAAGCTTGGTCTTTTTGAACGGCCGCAGCAGCATTACCTGACTTCCTACTTCAAAAGCGCGTTTCACCGATTTCTCGTAGTGCTCCTTCGACAGCACTTTTCCGCGTTTTTGTGACTTTCCACTAGCGCTTTAATCGAGAGGTCCTCACGCTGCTCTCGAATGAGCGTCTCTCGATCAACCCTCGACAGCTCACTCCAACTTTCCGCTACAGGCGAGAGCGGTGCAACCCTCTCGCTCTGACTCAATGGCGCCATGTCGTCTCCCCCTACGCATACCACGCCGGTCACTTCGGCGACGGGCCGCTCGCGTGACTGCTCACATGACTCACGCTGAAAATTTCCTCTCTGAGGTTCCGTCGACCCGCCGACAAGGTCACTTGAGAGTTCACCGCATTGAGCAAGATCAAGCTTCTGCGAAAGCTTCCGCGCTTGCGATCGCGTGAGGGCCATGTACGCTAAGTTGGGGAAGAACGATTTGCCCTGCTCTTTGAGAAGCTGCTCTGAGTTGTTGGAGAAAAGATGAGGAAAACGATCGGGAAGCGTGGCAGACACAGCCGCTTCGGTGCGAAGCTTACCGAACGGGCCTTCAATGACAACCGTGGCGATTGGTAAGCAAGCACTCTGCTCCTCGGCGACTTGCCTGATCCACGCGCATTCTCCTGTAAAGTCATCCGGAGACACCAATGAAGGGTGGACAACATCCATGGTTGCCGCGGAGTCTCTAAGTGCTCGACACGCTTTCCCATTCACACTAATTTCTTGGATATACGGCTCTAACAACCGCATGTTCTTTTCCGATTCTCGGATTGTTGCAAAAGCAAACTTTTGCTTACAGTTTATCACGATGTGCCCTTCCTTTTTGCAGTTGTAGCAGATTAGCGGCTTCCGTGATTCAAATGCCCGTGTGGTATCAGTGCGTTGTTTAGGAACCTCACTCGGTTTCTCCGCTTCTGTTTGCCCTTCCCCTACACTGTCCTTCGTAAGAGACGGGTCCTTCTTGAAATTACGGTGCGGAGCGGGTTTCCGTTTATCAGGTTTCTTTGAAAAGCCCTCTTTGCTTTCACCCTTTTCCACGCGCACTGCCCTGCTATGCAACTTTCGGCGAGTATAATACTCCTCAGCTAACTCTGCTGCCTTGTTTAGCTGTACTTCCCCAAGTTTGTCCTGCAGCCAAAGTTTGACATCCTCCTCGATGCAGCGGTAGAATTGCTCCAATGCAACGCATTCCACCACTTCTTCGCGGTCGTCATAAACACCTTCACCCTTGAGCCATTCAATTAAATCGGCTTTAAGACGAAACGCGAAGTCAACGTGTGACTCATTCCCCTTTTTAGCATACCGGAACCTTTGCCTGAAAGCCTCGGGTGACAACTTATAACGTCTCAAGAGCACTTCCTTAACCTCGTCATAGCTCTCAAACGCTTCCCTCGACAAGCAAGTTATCGCGTCGGACACTTCGCCGGGAAGAAGAGCTAACAGGTTCTGCGCCCAAAGAGACCGCTCCAAAGCGTTTCGCTCACAGACGTGTTCAAACTTGACAAGATACTTCGCCATGTCCTCGCGTACTACGAACGGTGGCAGTTGGTCGCGAATTCTCTGACCGCTGACCTGAACTGTCGCAGAAGCTACGCTAGGCGCCTGCGAACACTGTAGGATTGCCAATTCTATTCGTTTCAACTCTCGGCGCTCCTGTCTCTCGGCCTCCTCGCGGCGTTCTCGCCTTTCAGCTTCTTCACGAGCTTCTCGCCTTTCAGCCTCTTCACGTTCGCGAGCTTCTCGTCTTTCAGCCTCTTCACGTTCGCGAGCTTCTCGCCTTTCAGCCTCTTCACGTTCGCGAGCTTCTCGCCTTTCAGCCTCCTCACGTTCGCGAGCTTCTCGCCTTTCAGCCTCCTCGCGGCGTGCTTTGATATCCACCCAGGCCTCATCGACTTCCTCAGCCGACACTCCCTCATCCTTCATGATCTCAAGGATCGCTTGCTTTCGTTTCGCACGGCCTAAAGTAATGCCGAGTTCCTCACAAATTTCGATGAGTTCCTTCACTTTAAGGTTCTCCATCGTTCACACTAGCCTCTTGCTGTTTGCCCCTGTTAACAATTTACTTGCCGTACCCACTATAAGTCAACTAGCAAGACGCGCAAGCAATTTTTCACACTCCCGTGTTTACCCCGTCCGCATTAACCTTGGTTTCAAAGCACTTCGACTTTGCTTGAAACGATCAAAGCTCACTTCAATGCTTCACACAGCCCTCTAAACTACTACAACCTGAGCTAGAGTAGTCTGGTGAACTGAGGGGAAAACATCAGGCACTCACCGCATCGATGTCGCTGACGCTGGCCGATCCCGCAGCTGCCAACCACTGTTGCGACGCGCACCTCCGACGACGTTACGAAGGGCGCCTCGAATCTCTCCGCTGCAACCACTGTTTCGAAAGACGGCGACGCCAACACGGTCCCGAAGGCGCCACTGCTTCGAACTCCGCCGGAAAGGTCACCTGCCGTTTGGTAGCGTAGGTTTCTCAGCTCGCGACTGCTTCTGCGCAAAGCTGATAGACGAGCGGACGAGACGACGGTGAGTTTAAGCAAGGTTTATGTACAGCATATATACAGAGGCGTTACAAATTGGGCACTGGGGCCGACAGAGACTCGAAGAGCCGAGCTCTCCTCTCTAACACATAGGTCTGCTCTCAAACGTGTCCGCTGTAAAAAGGGGTCTCTCTCGACGCGCCGCAGGGCTTCTTTTATATGCCCCGGGTCCAACCCAAACATCCAACCCGAAGCGCCGCTGGTCGCGAGGTCAGAATCCTCCAATGAGGTCGCCGCTGGGCCGCGTCCTTCTTTCTCCTCAAATCTGGAGAGGCTGCGCTGCAGGTGGCTGCACCCAAGGACGAGTGACGTCGCAAGGCATTGCGTCAGACCCGCCAGACAGGAAGGCGCCAGTTGTTTACTCGACGGGCTCGCTTGCGGAGATGACTCACTGCACGTGCATGCCAGAAAGGCGCCGTTGAGTTGTTGATCGCGTCAGGCGGGCGACGCGGGCTGGCCTTGACACAGATTGCCCTTTTCAGAGGCACGGACGTTCGTTGTCGACTCGCAGGCATAACAGCGGACGCGAGGTCCAGCTTGGAGAAACATACCGCTCCGGAGAGCTGATGAAGCAGTTCTTCAATGTGAGGAAGTGGAAACCCGTCTACGACGATCGCCTTGTTCGGTTCTCGTAAGTCGACACATAGTCGAAGGGATCCATCTTTTTTCTTGATGACGACCAGTGGAGAAACCCAGTCGGAAGCAGAGACAGGCTCGATGATTCCGCTGGCTTGAAGGCGAGACAGTTCCGAAGAGACTTGCTCACGGAGAAGAAGAGGAATGCGGCGCAGCTTGGCACGCACAGGGCACACACCTGGTCGACGCATCACTTTATGCACAAAACCACGCACACAACCCAGTTCACGGGTGAACAGGTGGTGGAATTCAGAAGGCGCGTTGGCCGGAAGATCATCTTGGACGTCGACTTGAGCACACGTCATAGACGCACCGACGATGTTGATGGACAAAGCCCTGATGGCATCACGTCCCAAAAGTGAGCTGCCATTGGCTGTTACATAAAAAGCAATGGAAGCAGTGCGACTGCAGTAGGAGACCTGAGCTGTAAATTGACCTAAATTATCAATCGTTCCCTTGGAATATGTTTGTAGAACGACGTGTGAAGGCAAAAGCCGAATGTTGGAAAAATGACTGTGAAAGTCAGCGGCACTGATTAAAGAGACTGAGGCACCAGTGTCCACGAGAAATGACAAGGGCACATGGCCCACTGAAACTACGATGCTGGGCTCGGACGTAGTGTGGAGGCCATCCACATTTAAAACAGTGACCGTATTGGTTTGTGCAGTGCTCGAAGGAGCGGACGAAGAAACTGGTTCCGGAAGATTTGCTGGACGGGAATTGCATACGGACTGAAAATGTCCGATTTTTCCGCACGCAAGACAAGTGCGGTTTCTCGCGGGACACTGCGCAAAATTGGCTAAATGCCGAGCCGATCCACAACGAAAGCAATGCGCGGTTGCGCTTGGAGAAGAAAATTGCGAACGCGAATTAGGAGCTCGGTGCTGTTCCTGAAAACCAGAATTTGGCAGAATGGGGTCGCCATATTGTCGGCTTCCTCGCCCCCGTGACGCAGAGGGGCCGCCATGTTGGCCGCCGCGCCGAGACGAAGATGAAGGGCCGCCATGTTGACGCGTCCCGTGAAACGAAGAGCCGCCGCCTTGGCCCCCGGCAGCAGAAAGTTGCTGCACTGACTGCGGAGCGAATTGCTCCAACTAGGAGCGAATAAGCTCGTCCTCTCGCGCAATCGAGAGGGCTTCGGATAATGAAATCGAGGAGCCCTTTCGAAGCATGCGGCAGCGGACGTTTTGCGAGGTTACCCCGGTGAAAAGCTGATGGCGGATCATATCGTCCTCGAGCGCGCCGAATCCGCACGACGCGGCGAGCGTTCGAAGAGAAGTAATGAACTCGGCGACTGGCTCACCAGGCAGTTGTCGCCTTTCTTGGAATTTCACGCGTGCGAGATAATCGCACGAAACATCTTTAAAATGCTCATCGAAAAGAGCAACAGCATTCTTGAAGGCATCGCCCGACGCTGGCGTCGGCAACGCGTTGGTGGCTTCCAAAGTATAGAAGAGCTTTAACCCGGCAGGGCCCAACGCGTTGAGCAGCAGGGCCTTGCGACGCTCGGGCTTGCTGGCGTCCTCTCCGACCGCGTCTGCGTAGGCCTGAAACACTAATTTCCAGTCCGCCCACGGAAGTGGCGGATCTCCGGGCGAAAGAAGAAATAGGGGAGGTGGAATAGGAGACGCCATTTCAAGCAAGAAGAATGGAGAGGTGCAGACGAGAAGAAAATTACGCCTGTATACTGTTAGAAGACGAAGGCAGAGGCGGCGTAGTTGAATGAAGAAGGAATGAAGCGACGCAGCACGCAGTAGCCACCTTGCTGGGAACAAAGAGCGTCTAGGGTTAGCCGGGTAGGTCCATTAGAAGCAAGAAAAAGACGAACACGGAGAACGAAATGGGTTCTTACAGGTCCTCGTCGCCATTGCTATGTTGGGGGCTGGCTGGTCCCGACGAAGCAGAAGAAGAAGACGACGGCCGACGGAGATGTGCGTGGCCGGCGGGGACCCGACCAGCCCGAACACGCAGGTTGGCGCGCAGCGCCGAAAGAAAGCACAGCAACCGCACTCTACGGTTACCCAACACACACTGCCTTTATTTTACAGTCGCCTTGAAATCCTAGGTGCCAGAGCGGCGCCCTCTTGGTAGCAGAGCGTGGTTAGCAGTGTCTTCTCCTGATCAAATTCGTACCAGGGTTTTTTCTCGTCAACAAGCAATGAAAAAGTATGTCGACACCCGTCGATGTGCAAAGCAGTCCAAAGTTCGCACTGGCGATCTAGTCAAGGTTCGTGTGCCAGGCAAGCGCCCCAAGTATCGGGGTCCTTACAAAGTCTTGGGCCAGGTTAGCCCCACTTCTTTTCGCTTAAGTGATGGTAACATCTGGAATGCTTCGCGCCTTGTTATTTTTCATACGGATTTGCCTTCAACACCTAAAAGTCTTCCTCATCACGTTCCGTCCACGCCTTTCAACTACGCATCAGACTGTTACATGTGGCCTCCACTGTACAGGCATTTTCTTCTTCAAGGGGGGGAGACGTTACCAGCGGTGTCGCTGGTTCAAGTACACCAAGTCATACGGTCACTTCGAACCTTCAACTACAGGCTGATACCGTTGAACCGGACTCCGGTCGCCAAAATTCTTCCGAAGCTCATGCTGCGAGCTCTGATGAGACCGCAAATTTTAACGCTCATCAGAGCGTTACAATCTTCACAATCTTCCCCTGCTCTTGATGTGTCACATCAGAGCAGCAGTGACCAAGGTGCAGAGACACCCGATTCTACACCCAAAAGGGCCGCCCTAAGCGGAAGCGGCAGAAGCGCGTCGGTTCGAAGACTACGTGACGTAGAACTCTTGTTCCCGAAACAGTTGACATTTTTTTGTTTGTCAGTAGCATTTTTCCGTGCTCCTTGGCTACGACCGCTGCCATTGCGCCTCCTCACCACAACTCGACGGTATGCGAAGCGCGACACGCAACCCGCGTGTGGTGCCCTGATACGCCCGGAAACAAGTGCGAGCTTTTCTTCTTAATGAAGTTTTGACATCTTTTAGAGTTAATTTTGCCTGAATGCATGCAGGGAGCACATATTTCATGTAAGCTGACGGCTTGCGCATGAGTTATGCGCTTGAGGCAGACGCTGACTCTTTTATGTTGAAAACAAATCCCAACGCCCGATACCATAGAGGGGATTTTAAATATATATCGGTGGTGTCGTTTATATGCTTTCATTGTTAATGTTAATTATTATCTGGGGCTTTTACGTTCTAAAACCACGCCTCAATGCATGACTGCGGCAATTTTGACAATCAGTTTTTTTTTTTTTTTTTGCCTGCACTAACCCAGTACATGAGTCCCTGGTGTTTTACGTTCTTCAAAATGAGACCGCCGTGGCCTAGATGGAAACCGCGAGCCTCGCGTCAGCAACCGAGTACCTTGACCACTGTACCATTGAGGCGGACGCCTTTCTTATTGCATTAACTATTTCTCCGTGATCTACTCATCGCACAACTTGACTTGTTTTTTTTCTTTGTTTCTTTAGCGACATAACGTGTTCATTCTACACAGTGGTGCTGTCTTGTCTTCATGGATCTTCTTTGTATGGGCGCTTCGAGAGTACAGTTTGCATAAGCACTTCTGTATGATCCCTGATAGCTTACAGTATTAATAAATAAATTATTTACTTAATTAATAATGCGTGCTGAAAGAGTTTAAATACTGACGTTGTGTGTGTGCGTGTGTAAACACCTGGCGTTTCCCCTATTATCATGAAGTGTAGAAATAATTTATTTTTGTGAATTAATGCAGCGCTGACAGAAGCAATTCAAATTGTACGCTTTATGGCAGAATTCACTGAGGACTGCCACTAGTTGCTTCGCAGTGGTTGTAAATGATAAAAAAAACAACAATAATTGCGTAATGATTCGAGACAGGACGAAAAGAAAACTTGAAGTACAGGAACAATGAAAAAAATTTTTGAACTGCACACATTCTCACAAGGGTCATCACACCAGCATAGAAGGCGTACCTAAACCAAGGAAAAGATTGTAGAAAGAAGGAACCTGCGTAGCTTTGTAATGGTTCGGGTGCTTGAACGGTCGGTAATCGAATTCAGGCCACAGTGGCCCCACTTCGATGGAGATGAAATGTAGGAGTTCTTAAACTTGGGTGCAAGTTACATAAAAACGCCTGTTCAAAATTTCCGAAGTCCTCCAATGTATACCACGTCTCTCATGATCATATGGTGATTCCTGAACGTACACACACTCTTCAAACTTCAATGGGTACGACACCGCCGCTGCGCAAAGCTAAATTCCCTCAAATGAATATTACAAAAAAAACAAGGATTTCTTCTGCAGAGAAACACGTGTAATGTATATTTCTTGATAAAGATCTCATCGCAAATAGTGAAACCAAGAATTAAGGGCAGATACAGTACCAACCAAGAGCAGCAAGCAATGTTTACGAAGTGAAATACGCGGTTCATGCACACGAGAATCAAGCATACAGCAGCCAGCGTGTCTTTTGCTTACACAAAATCGGTGCCGGCACAAGTTATGCATGCGGAATACCGGCTGGAAACTTACGCTGTGAATGGATGATCTGTTTGTCGGATGCCAATTGTCGTGTTTGATTTTCACTGTTGAAAAGACCTTCATTTCGGGTCTCTTGGGAAACGACACAGCTTCCAGAGTTTCTGCAATGATTAGTGCCCTGCGGCACGCAATACCCCCTATGGTGACGGTAGCGAGCGCATTAAACCGGAGAAAAGCGAGTGCCTGCACAATTATCCGGGCGCAGCGAACACGCAGAAGTGACTGAGCGGAGTCAAAATGGCGGCCATGCAGTCGCTAAGGCCGAGGAGGTGGCACCTGTCCTTGCAAAGGCTGACACCACTCTAAGCGGGGGCGCGCGCGTCGAGGCACTCTATACCTCAGTGATTCTTAAGATTGTGTTCAAATAAAAAAAAAAAAGTCACAGCATATCCACGCAGTGAATGATGAGAGGGGAGAAGCGTCCGTCAGCCCGTCCGTGCTTCCGTCCGTCCGCGCGACCACCCGTGCGTCCATTCATGCGTCCGTCTGTCTGGCAGTGCGTCCATACGTCCACACGTCCGTCCATATGTCCATCCGTTCGTCCGTGCGTCCATCTAGTGAACACTCCAAGTACCGCCATCTCGCATCTCCTGTGGCACATACCCGCACCACGCGTTCATTCATCCATCCGTCCATCTGCTGGTCTGTCTGTCCGTTCGTCCGTGCGTCCATCTGGTAAACACTCCAATTACCGCCATCTCGCATCTCGGTGGCTTATACGCCAATGACGGAGGATGGGCAGACCCACGCCCTAAGGAGCTTCGCCTCTAATATTCAGATCCCAAAGGCTGTGCTTTTGCAATGATATGAGCGCTGAAACCCAAAATAATTCGTCGTAACATTCACTCTTAAATCTATTTTCCCCTTTTGCTAACACAAGTGACAAATCTAGGGTGTTCAGTTCGCTGTTACTTGACGATCTGCGAACAATATTAACCTTTTTTTTGTACTATGCCAGTTCATGCACCAGCGATATTCATATACTGTTGGGTCAGAGTAGGCGGCCTTTAAGAGATACTGAACAAAATTTTTGCCGCCAATATTGTTACGTTATTGTCAGACTGCGGTCAGAGGCCGGAGAACGGTGTTGCAGCGGCCTTGGTATCTCATGGGACGCGCTTCCACGAACGTTGATGTTCGTGCAAAGCCAGACAGGTGGGATCTCGGTGAGCAGTCGTACCTTGGCGGCTGCCGGTAGTTGCAGTACCTGGCAATGTGGCCTTCGATGCCGCAGTTGTAGCAGATGGGTAGGGGTCGTTCGCCGAACCACTGCTGAGAGCGCTCCGCTGTGTAAGGTCGCCTACCAGAACGGAGTGGAGCAGCTTGCTGAACGGGAACTGCCCGCCTTTTTGGAGCGGGGCCGGTACGAAGGCATCGGTTATACCGCTGGTCAGGCGCGAATGAGTCTCGACGTGGCCAGCAATTTCCAGCTTCGCTAAAGTCTGTCGCACATACCATGGTGGCAGAGGAGCGAACGGCGCCGGGTTGTAGGATGAACAGGTAGGCGGATGATGGATGGTGTCGTCGGCCAGTGTGTCTTGTCGCTGTAGCTCTTCGCGCACTATTGCCCTGATAGTAGCGGCAAGGTCGGCAGGTGGGCTTACGTCGACGCTGGCGACTGTTGTGACATTTGCCAGACTACCGAATTTCGGGGCAATACGACGGGTCTTCAGCTTCTCGAAAGTACGGCAGTGACGTTGGACGGTGGATACGGAAGTGAGGTCTTCCCTGCCTATCAAAAAATTGTAGACGTCCTCTGCAATATCCTTCAGAAGGTGTCCGACTATGTCCTCTTCAGACATATACGGGTCAATGATCTTGCAGAGCATCATAACCTCCTCTATGTAGGTGGTACACGTTTCTCCAGGAGTCTGGGCTCTTTGAGCCAACGTGCGTTCCGCGCTTTTCTTTTTCGAATCAGAGTCGCCGAAGCATTTCTTGAGTTCTTCGGCGAAACGATCCCACGTTGTTAAGGAATCTTCGTGGTTTTCGTACCACATCAAGGCAGTTTCCGTGAGAAACAGCGCGACATTTCCCATTTGGTCGGTGGGATTCCAGCCGTAGTACCGGCTCACCCTTTTGTAATGTGTCAGCCACGCATCCACATCCCCCCTGCTCTTCCCGCGAACGGGCGGGTTTCCATATGGCGATATCGAGGTGCAGCCGGCACTGACCTTTGCGTGGTTCAGGAGCCGTGACCTTCGCTCTCGGTCATGATGGTTGTTGTCGGTGGCAGACCAGCAAGACGACGGCTCCCGCGAAGTTCAAACAGCTGTGGCTCCGTGGTTCGTCGACGTGCTGTACTCAGCACCTCCACCACTCTGTTACGTTTAGTAATGTATTTATTACGCTGTGGCGTACTGGTAGACTTCAAGGGGTCGTGCACAGGAGGCCTATCTGGTTTGTTTGTTTGTTTCCTTGGGATGATGGCCCATACCCACTCAGGGGGATTGGCCAAGAAAGTGTAGTGCAGTTTTTCTGCGATCATTTTAACTATGTTTATTGAATTTGTATTATAATAAGATTAATGTAAAAAACAACATAAAAAAGAGCTAACGAGAAAAAAATAGAAAAGTTAAGTTGAGCAATTTTGAGATTTGAGGTGTTATGATTACCACTCAGCTGCATTACCTTCACTTTGCCCTGGGGAGTAATAAATAATAATTTTTTGATCGAATATCACAAAGGTATACGCTTGGTTGCCTGAATATAATCGCAAACGGCATTGAAGGCATTCCTGTGGCAATGTCCCAAAACTGAGGCACCAAAGCTTAGCGCCGTTTCCGCCGTCAATCTAACGCCTATTTTCAGAAATGGAATAACTAGTAACCTTTTTCGAAGTATAGCGTCGCGGCGACAATACGAAAAATAATGTTCTAGTGGTTCCATTTCTCCGCAGAATGCGCAGAGGGGTGATGTTGTCTGACCAGCTCTGTGTAGATACAGGTTTAGGGGGGGGGGGGGGGGACACGACATCGAAATTTTTGCTAGCCGAACGTCCTCTTCTCTAATCTGCCTGTTCCCCGCTACCCACAGGCTCATACCCAAATCACATATGCAGTAACAATATTTTCAGCCAAATCGATGGATTAGATCCTGAAATTCATAGAGACAACCTTCATTCCAAGCAGGAACTACGGGAAAATAAGAATTTAATGGGGCTGGCTGCAGTGCCACGCGGCGCAGGAGACGCTGCCTTTTCACAAACTGTCGCGTCTAGCGGCAGCGCCGTTAAGTAGAGAGAGAGAGAGAGAAACAACTTTTATTGAAACGGCAAGTGTTAGAGGAGTTGACTCCCCTCCCTTAGATGGCAGCTAGGAGTCCTTGGGCCCTAGCGGCATCTTCGGTTTGCCTGATGACCTGTAGTTGGTCCTCGATGCTTGAGCTTAGCAGCGCGGTCTCCCACTGCTCCGTATTCATGTATGTGTTTGGCCCCTTCACGATGTTGGGGCAAGCCCAGATAATGTGTTTGAGGTCCGCCCGCTGATTGCAGTGTTTACATCTGTCTGAGTAGAGGTCCGGGTAACAATGATTATAAGCGATTGGATATGGGAACGTGTTTGTTTGTAATAGGCGCCACGCTGTCGCCTGCTGCTTATTTAATGAGGAGTGTGGTGGCGGGTAGTGCTGCCTCCCTAATCTGTAGTGCTTGGTAATTTCGTTGTAACTGAACATGCGGTCTCTCTCCGCACGCGGGCTCCGCGTCATTCTTGCCCCTGCTCGGCTCGCTAACTCTCGAGCTAGGGTGTGTGCGGTTTCATTGCCCGGGAGGGAGGAGTGGGCGGGCGTCCATATAACATAAACGTCGCGCTCTCCGCGAAAGTTATTTAAGATTCTTAACGCCTCTTTCGAGACCCTTCCGTTAGCGAAGTTATGAATCGCGGTTTTAGAATCACTGATTACGACGCTGGCCCTTGTGGACGCAAGCGTCAGCGCTATGGCCGTTTCTTCAGCGATTTCCGAATTTCCTGTTTTAATGGTGCCGCTAGCAAGCAGGTGGCCCGCTTGATTTGAAGCGACTATTGCCATGTGTCGACCGTCTGTATATTCGGCTGCATCTACATATACCACGTCCGCGTCATGTTGAAACTTCTTGTGCAGTGCTCTCGCTCTTGCATTCCTCCGCTCCCGGTGATGTTCGGGGTGCATGTTTCTGGGTAACGGAGGTATTATGATGCGCTCTCTGGTTTCTTTTGGGATATCGTATTTATTGCCGCTTTGGCCAGCGTACGTTATTGCAAGTTTGTGCAGGATGTGTCTTCCCGTGTTGCTTTGCGCGAGTCGTTCATATTGCGCTATCATATGAGCTTCAATAAGTTCGTCTAGCGTGTTATGCATTCCTAACGCTTCGAACTTTTCGTTAGACGTGGTGATCGGTAATCCGAGGGCTTGCTTATATGCTTTTTTAATTATGCATTCTATCTTTTGTTTTTCCGCCACTTGCAACTTGAGGTATGGGGTCACATACACTATGCGGCTGACGACGAAGGCTTGGATGAGCTGCACTAAGTTGTGTTCTTTCACGCCGTAGTTTTTGTTGGCGATTCTTCGAATCATTCGAATGGTTTGTTGGGTGTTGTTATCCAGTAACTTTATTGCTTCCCCGTTATGTCCGTTCTCGGATATTCGGAGTCCAGAACTCTTATGTGTTGTACCTGAGGTATTGGGTAACCTCCTGCTAAGATTGTGATGTTGTGTCGTTCGTGAATGCGCTTGCGACCTCTGCTTGTAGGTCTGTAGAGTAATAACTCCGATTTTTGAGGAGAGCATTTTAGGCCATTGTTCTCCACGTATCGCTCTACCGTATTTACTGCTTGTTGTAAAATCTCTTCTATGTGACCGTCGCTCCCGCCCGTCACCCATAGGGTGATGTCATCCGCATAGATACTGTGCTGAAGCCCTTCGACGCGTTCCAGCTCTGAGGGTAAACCAAGCATCGCCACGTTGAATAGGAAAGGGGAAAGCACCGAACCTTGTGGTGTTCCCTTGTTGCCTAGAACGAATTCTTCGGATTCCGCTTCCCCGGCCGTGATTGTAGCTTTACGGTTGGTGAGAAAATCTTTTATGTAATCGTACACTCTCCGACCTACGTGTAGGTTTTGCAAGTTGCGCAATATGGCCTCGTGGGTGACGTTATCAAATGCCTTCTGCAGGTCAAGGCCCAGAATGGCTTTTGTATCCAGGGTGTGCGTTTCGGCGTCTATGATTTGATTCTTTAGCTGCAACATGACGTCTTGCGTCGAGAGTCTTGGTCGAAAGCCGATCATGGTGTGTGGGTATAGCTCGTTGTCGTCCATGTATCTGACGAGACGCGTTAAAATTACTTTTTCCATGAGCTTTCCAATGCAGGACGTCAATGAAATGGGCCTGAGATTTCCGATGAGCGGCTTTTTGCCCGGCTTGGGTATTAATATGATTTTGGCGGTTTTCCATTGCTGGGGTATGGCGCCCTTCTCCCAGCATTCGTTTATGTACTTTGTGAGAGCAGTGACGGATTCGTCTTCTAAGTTGCGAAGTGTTTTATTTGTTATACCGTCGGGACCCGGGGCGGACTTGGGATTGAGTCGTCCGAGTTCGTATCGAATCTCTGCCTCTGTTATGGAGGCGTCGAGATCGACGTTATCCTTCCCTTCGTACTCTGGGAGTCGCGCCTTTGTGGCATCTCCTACGTATGTCTGGCGTAGCTCGCGTAAGAGCTCTGCTTCTGTACCTGCGTAGCTGTGTAGTATCCGTTGCAGGTTTTGTCTTTGTGTTGTTTTCGTGCCTTCTGGATCAAGGAGGCCTCGGAGAATGTTCCAAGTTTTGGACATTCCGAACTGCCTGTTCATTGGAGTGCACATGCCTGCCCACTGCTGCTGGGACAGCCTATTTGCGTAGTCTTCTATGTCTCTGTCGAGCGCGACGATTCTCTTTCTTAGACGCCGGTTGTGCTTTTGACCTTTCCAGCGCTCTTGCAGGCTGCGTTTTGCCTCCCACAGGTGTAAGAGCTTGCTGTCCATTTCTTCCATTCCTGCCTCTTCGGGAACATGTTTGGTGGCTTTCTGCACGCTACGCTGGAGTGTGTCTGTCCACTTCTGTATATCTTCGATGGTCTCTGTAGCATCGTCCTCTCTTATCTTACGAAAGGTGTCCCACTCGGTTAACATTATTTTTCTACCTTTCTTTTTACGCGGACCTGCTTGTAAAATTGTGCATACAATGTAGTGATCGCTGCCTAGATTTACGTTAGTGTTGGTCCAATGAGGGTTGGATATATTCCTTATGAATGTAAGGTCCGGCGTGGTGTCTCTACTGACGCTGTTCCCCATTCTGGTAGGGTCTTGTGGGTTAGTTATTAGCGTGAGCTCCTCGTGCTGCGCGTCGTTCCACAGGTTGCGGCCTTTAACGTTTTCGATGGTGTAACCCCAGGCGGCGTGTGGTGCGTTAAAGTCGCCCACGACGATCAGTGCTTGTCTGCCCGCTACGTTTAGCACTTTGCGGAAAAGCGAGCCAAACTTTACCTTTTGTCGTGGTGGACTGTACACGTTCAACACAAACAAGCTTCCCTCCTTTTTTCGAGACGGGAGAATTTCTAGTAGGACGTGGTCTATGTTGCGTACGCCAGTATCGTGTTCTACAGCCGTTATATTACGATGTATCAGTGTGGTTACTGTTGCTTTTTCAGCTAAAGTGCTATATGATTTGTATCCTGATAATTTTGCGGTCCCCCCAGTTTCCTGGAGGGCGATTACATCTGGTGCTTGCTTGGTTTTTACGAATTGCTGCAGGTTACCCCGCTTACGACGAAACCCACGACAATTCCACTGCCAAATCGTGTATTCATTAGGCGGCGCCATGTTGGCTACTCGAGTTTTCTATGCAGCTGTTCTCAGCCGCAGGTGGTCTGCTGTACGGCTTGCTCTTGACCGGCCTCGCTCCTGCGGGTCGGGCGTCTTTCGAGACGTTTTCTAGCTGCCCTACCCTACCCTCGAGGGTGTCGAACCTCTGAGACATTTCATCTCGCATCTGCGTTATCTGCTGTTGTAGGTCCGCGCGCATCTGCATGAATTGCTGCTGTAAACCTACGAACATTTCCTGAAACATGCCTTTTACTTCTCCGAGTGTAGAGTCGCTTTGCTCATCGGCGTTTTCCTTTGCCCTTCGTTTATGCGGTGGCGTTTCTCCACTCATCGACGCGGGAACGGGCGTCGCCGGAGCTCGAAGAGGTGTCGACGCCCTAATGGGTGTTGGCGTGGTATGGGTCATCTCTGAGTGTTTTGGGTTCTTAAGCTTAGCGTTTTCTACTTTAAGCATTTTTACCTCTTTCCTTAGCGTCGCGTTTTCTCGCTTTATTTGCTCTAACAACTGTCTGATCTGTGTTATTTCCTGTTCTAAGGCGGACCCCGCGCGTGTAGGTGTAACAGCAGTGCCAGAGACCGCGTCTGCAAAGCTCACCTGTGCCTGAGTTTCTACCGCTCCTCGGCTGGATTGCAATCTTGACGTTGCCCTGGATCTCGATCGGGTTCTCGATCGGGTTCTCGAACGGGTTCTGGACCGGGTCCTCGACCTTGGTCTGCGACCGGGCTGCTTCCGACTGTCCCCCTCGTATGGTCCCGGGGGTGAGCCTTCTGTGCGATGGCCTTCTGATCCCTGGGTGTTCTCGCTCGTTGCTTTGCCAGCTCGTTTGTTGTAGTCGTTGATGCCGTATGGTGTTTCGGCCTCCGCTTCTTCTCTTCTTCGTCGCTCCCAGCGTCTTCGCCGGACCAAATACGGTATCTTGTACTTTGCCTTGCAGCGTCTGTCTCCCGTAAAGTGAGCTTGCCCGCATAGCTGACATCTTGCTTCACACTGGTGTTCTTGCGGCGGGTTGGCCACGCCGCATCCTCTGCATATTTTTTCGTCTGGGTTGGGGCAAACGTCCGCCCTGTGTCCCAGCCTCCCACATTCGTAGCAAATGTCAATGTGTTTTCTGTATAGCGAGCACCGGACGATGAGCGCTCCGTATTTCACGTATCTCGGCACGTGTAGTCCGTCGAAGAGCACGATTACATTGTCTGTGTTGCCCATCCTCTTCGCGTGTAATATGCTTGGGTTTCTTGCTGTCACTAGGTTGTCTATAATATCTTCGGAACTTTCCTCTTGGGATATCCCTCTTATGAGTCCCTTAGATGTGTTTTCCGGCGCTGCTCTGTAGGCGCTGGCTTCGTGTTCTTGCTCTCCCACTCGGATCTTCGTGATGGCTCCGTACCGCCTGGCTCGCTCTTCGGACGGCGTGCTGACGACCACGATATTCTGCTTGTAGTTTATGCATATACTGTCTTCTTCTGCTGCTTCGCGACCGACGCCAGCGGCGTTTCTCAGGCAGCAGTATATGCGTGCCTGCCTGTGCTCCGAAACGCTGAGTCCTCCTCGTGGTCGCACGATCACTTTGTAGTCTTCTGCCGGTAGACGAGGAAGTCTGCTTGCATTAGCAATTTGTCGTATGGTTCGTTCACCTTTCCACTTGCTGTCCCCAGGCGCGCCCGTCGGCGCAGCAGCGTCTCTTAGCATGGTTCTCTTCGGGCCTGAAATCCCTCCAGATGTTTTCGTGATGTTTCTTCTGCGGACTTCGCACCATCCGGCGTCGTTGGTAAAGTCCTCCGGTTGCATATCTTCTCCTTCCACGCTTACAACCTCCATCGTGGTGCTAGACGCGCCGTCGAGGCGTTCCGGGGTCGCCCCAGGCGTCCTCGTCGACGCGTTGGACCTAGCTCTCCCCGCCGCTGCGGCGGCAGACGCAATGTTTGATCTTCGTGGCGACTCAGAATTATCGGTGTCAGTGCCGAAAAAGCGGGCCCACCTTGCAATAGTTGGTATCCAGGTGTTCGGCTGAACTTCCTCCGTCGATTGGCGTAGAGACTTTAGCCAAGTTTTGCAATTTTTTAACAAAAATCATTTGAAAACTGCGGAGCCTACACAACGTGCGTCCGCACTCTGCGACTCCTAGCGTCCAACCTCCCGTTAAGTAGAGGACGTGACGTTGCCGACGTCCAACTCACCAAAGATTGGCAAGCCAACAATACCAGTCATTACCAAGGCATAGAGCGAAAAAGAAAAGAAAAAAGAAAAATTATAGATCACCCGAGAACATGATGTGCTTTTTCAAACGACGTGTTAAAAGTGGCATGCCTAGCCCCCACCCCTCCCTCTCTATCCATTCACTACTTAGCACACATTTCAGTTTAGTTTTAAAGCTCCAGCCTGCATGTATTGAAGAAAACATGATAAAACGAAAATGGTAATGGAGGGGGAGTGGCTAATCGGTGCTTTACAAATTAGCACATCATGGGAGGATGAGAGGGTTTGACCAATATACGTCTAGCTGGTAGTGCCACGGCCGCTCGATCTTCACCCTTCAGGACAGCAATGGCAGTGATTCTTTTTCTTTTTATTGATATTAATATTTTGTATGGAAAAAAGCCATTTGACTGTTATGGGCAAGCGAATGAGCGATCTGTTAACTGATTGATTGATTGATTGTTTGTTTGTTTATTAGAGTGGACGAAAGCTATCTTGCACGTCCACGCATCGTACGACAGAAAATGTGATAGAAGAAATAGACCCTGTCGGTCACTTGTTGTCGTCTCGCTTTACAGGAAATATGTCTAGTTAGTAATTACATACACCCACATAAAATAGAATGCACAGTAGTTGTGAAGACGGTTATGATCGTTTTTGGCTACATCACCTTAAAAATTGTTGCTCCAAATTATTTATTGCCTACATCAAACCTGCATATTATGCCTACTGTTTTTTATCAATGCTAATGATGCGTTCAAATGTTTGTTCCGGTAAGTCCAGTTGCCATATATATCATACTTTTTTTTGCGACACCAATCCTCATTTTGATGATGTACAATAGTAAAAAAAAAACGTGATTGAGCCCTCTTTTTAGGAATCGATATAACACGAAAGTGAAACGTGCCCTCGTAGAGGTAGTCGAGCATTCATTATGCATTGTTTCGCCACAGGGGCGAAGCCACAAATGCTGCAGTAACAAATTGCAATGTCACGCAAAGAACGGCAAGAAGCTCGAAACTTGCGGCGCATACCTCAAGCAGAAAGAACACCCGAAATGAGCGCGCGCAGAATGAGCGTGGACAAACGACTTCCACAATTCTTACCTCGTGTGTAAGTGCGAGCAGCGTGCTCTTTTCGGAAACGCGGCCGCGGCAGCGAGCGATTTGACGTCCGTGCTCTCTTTCACTGGTCTAACTTCAACACAATCTTGCGGTAGAAGCAGAATAGGTACAAAGCACCCGAATCCCGAGATAAGCACGCGCTTGAGTGAGCCACCACGCTAGAGAACACCTAAATGCACTTTGACCACTCCATGTGGAGGCGCACGCGCAAAGCGGCACGCGGGGTGGCGGGACACGAGGACATTGAGCGCGCGCGCCCAACGCACGCCCGTCGTGCCATCTCAGTACTGATTACTAAAGTGCGCTGAAGTTTCCGAGCTCTGAGGGCCCCCCAGTGGTACATGGCGTTTATAAATGGCTCGCCGGTAACATGTTAGAGTAGGGTTGCTCGGTGGTGTAGTGGTTAGTGCCTTGGAGTGCGAGGTAGCTGGTTCGACACCTCGTTGCAGAACTTTTCCTTGTCGTTTTTTCTATGTTATCTGTCGGTAAAAGTATTTTACAACCTCATATCCGCGACGGCAATACGTCTCAAAGTCGTGGAGCACTTTTGTGTTATAAAATACGTTCTTTATATTTGGCATAAAACATGGTTCACGCGCATCACGAAAGAAGCTGTCACTCTCCGGTCACACATTTCCACCCTCGGCTTTTAACACGATGCCCACATATCTCTCGCCAGTGAATCTCTTTTTTTTACTGAAATTGAAATAAACGAAGGAGTTTTTGTCACCGTTACTTGGCGACGGCTACCCCTTTCCACTTGATTCGTACAAATAAAGAAAAAAACAATAGCATAAATACATATATACAGACCTACATGGGTGAGAGCATAAGCTCACCTATGGGCAGAACAAACACGTAGACGCCACGCTCACTTTTAGCTTTTGTGCGCTCAGTAGTCGTCACAAATCTTCGTTTCTTCAAAGAAGTGTAGCAGCACCTTCATTGCGTTGTCATTTGTTTTGGATGGCCACGGACCTAGTATTTTATTCAACGCAGATGGCCGCTCGGGATCTAACTTACGGAGTTCCTGTTCTAGTCGCCTTCGGTGTGTGTCGTGTTTCGCACAGTCGAGTGAATCGCGGCCTTCATCAAACTTTGTTTTCTTGCCCCCCCCCCCCTCCATAAATATAGGTGCAGTCATGAGCTAAACAGACATCACTCGTCTAGAGCATTTTCTTCTTGAGGGAACCGCAGGGATCAAGATGTTTTTGGTACACAACCACAGAACAAACTCAATATTTAGAATAGTCATCCAGATTTCGGTCATTTTAGAGGTACGTTTACATTGTTAGAATCCTGCAGTGCCAAATTGCTTTCATAAGTCACCCATGCATAAGAGGGGAAAAAGGTATTTGAAATGGTAGTGTTGGGCATTTGAAACGTAGCCTCCTTCGTGTATGTTTTAGTCCCCATCCGGAGCCTATATAGACCATACGACGCTAATACCATCTCATGTAGCCACCACAACCCGTTCACATCAGACATCAAACGCGAAAATTGAGCTTTATCAGCAGAATATAAAATGCCATTGTAGTTCACCGCCTCACTGAAGCCGACACTGATGTTGATGTTCGTGACCACCTAAAACATGAGTGCGATCTTTCGTGGTTCAACTCTCCTACTTGGCCGTGCAATACGCACATCCAGCCATAGACCTTAGAAGCACGCTAACTAGAAACTTGAAGTTGACGTGGAATGGGCAGGGGCATTGAAGAATGCGTGCAGTTTTGGATAAGTGTGCAAAGATAGATTAGCAGAGGGGATAAAGTGGAGATCGAATATCTCTTATTCAATGTCTTTCACCTCATACTCAGTGCTGAAGGCAGGTCGTGACGAATCTGATTGCTCACAGCGAATTAGAAAGCGCCATCATACGTCACCACGCGTGCAAGTGGCCGCTGCTTGGCCACGGTGTAGTGAAGCCGTGGCTTTCAGGATTGCCGCGATGGATATGATTGCAGACTTTGAACCTGGTAGCGAAGACCTCAACATGGAAGTTGGACGGCATTTCAGTGAGTCTGCGTTGATCCCCCGTGCTCTCGGAGTGGCAGCAGCTCTTTCTGCGAACGAAGTGTGGCTCCGTCGCTTTCGTCGACGGCATACGCGAGGCGTCCGATTGCCGGATGCTGTTCGTGTACTCGCGTATTTGATTTTTCGTTTTTAACAATTGCGTTTACGTTTTGGAGAACTTCAGCACAGGTGCCGTGCCAGGAAGAGAGTCACGGCCATGCAGAGCAGAGCCATGCGGAGCTACTCAATCTGCCCCTGGAACGCTGTATACGCAACCGAAGAGCAGATGGGAGGGTACCAGTGAGAATTGAGAAGTGTAACGTGAGATCAAAACCATCGAAGTCCTATAGTTTGCTGCAGCAATTACCGAACACATGCGAAGTCCGACGCAGAATTGCTGCGAGGCTTGCTCGTATAAACGACGTCAACGTTGCTGGAGTCAGACTACACCTGGATGCTGTTATTGTCGTCGTGCTCACCGGCAGCAGGAACAAAAGAAAGTGAAACGAATGAGGAATATATCAAGACGAATTGCTCTCAACAAATCACGGCTTGTCTGCGTTTGTGACCATTACGAGAAACGTCAAGAGAAATTAGTACTGTCGGCGTCAAATGAAACGCAAACAGCGGCAAGCATTAGCAACGATCTAGTGTGCCCCATACAGTCATCACGGTACACACTGTCATCCTTTATGAAAGGAAACACTTGAGCACGTGGCCTGCGTTGTGCGGCGGCTGCCAACAGAGCCATCTTCAACCAAAGCAACCGTAAGCTTAGAGACTGACTGCCCCGCCATGGTGGTCTAGTGGCTAAGGCACTCGGCTGCTGACCCGCAGATCGCGAGTTCAAATCACGGCTGTGGCGGCTGCATTTCCGATGGAGGCGGAAATGTTGTAGGCCCGTGTACTCAGATTTGGGTGCACGTTAAAGAACCCCAGGTGGTCAAAATTTCCGGAGCCCTCCACTACGGCGTCTCTCATAATCCAATGGTGGTTTTGGGACGTTAAACCCCACATATCAATCAAATCAGCTTAGAGACTGACTTATCTGATGAGATGGTAAAGAGCTTCTCGATTGCAACTCTTCAGCAACAAGACCATGGGAAGTTCTTTTCCTTTCGAATTTTTACTAGAAATATATGTACGTGTTGAAGACCCAGGGTGGTTTGGGTTAAAGCAGAATAAACCGAACCTTTCAAGCGATAAGTTAGGAGGAGGTTAGGGTGGTTCAACCTCCCACCACGTCAATTGTACATTTGTGCTTGTGTATACATGTATATGCGCACGCATACAAACGCATGTCAGATCCCAAATAAAGTGAACCCAGAACCAGAAGAAAGTTTTTGTCCACGACTCTAGGTACGTTCATTCATGATTAAAATACTGCTTATTTGGAAACAGGCTTACATCAACCTGTTTATCTGATTGTTTCACACGGGTTTGATTATTAGCGAGAATTCACGGGCTCCTTGCCTATATGAGTCGCAGCTTCCCAGAAGCCACAGGCTTATAAATGATTGTGTTTCGTTTATTAAAAGGAAGAAGAAATATTCAACTGGTAAAAGGAGTATCTAGCCACCAGGGTGGTACCAGGGTAGATGAAAGCGAGAGAGGGGTGTTGGAACAGTGTCGCGACTTGCCCCCACTAGTTTTGAACCTGTGTTGCAAGGTATACTTTAGAGCTTGGATGCTAACCAACTATAGCTCACATCTCTGTCATTATATAGCTTAGGGATGCAGTGTGGCAGTATTTATTAAAAAAAAAAAAACCTCTGCACGTTAACTGGCACCAACAAGATCAAACCATGTACAAAATACACGTTGAAAAAACATGATTTAGCAGTACCAGAGAAGAGGAGAGACTGAAAATGCTTTCTAAAGATGATGCTAGCACGTTCCAGCTGCCATGGACGTTCGCAGATTATCAAGCCTGAAAACCACGCACACTCATTTATGTCGAAAATGTCGGAGCAAAATGTATACGTATGCAAACACAAATCGCACGTAACTTGTTGCAATAATTTATTGTCCATTATTTCACAATCTCACACCACGTGTAAGCATGCATTTATACCATTAAATCGGTACGAACAAGTACGCCCGTGTAAGTTTAGGGTGACATGAACACACGTCGACGCTTCTTTGACAAAAGTAGCTTATGACGAAGTCATGAAAGTTAATTACAGGGTTATTTTATAAAAACCTAAATATCTTCATCATGCAACCAACCATTCGCGTCCTTCAGAACATCACAGAAAAAAAAAAAAAGAGAATGGCGCGTCTAAGCTTGCGAACGGAAACGGTCGGGAAAGTCGGTTTAAGGCATGCACAGGCAAAATGCAACGCGCCATATTTTCTCGCTTTAATTAACTTTTCTTCTCTGACATAGCTACGCTCATCCAGCGAGAAATATATGTTCGTACGTTCATAATGCTTTCGTAACAGCATGAAACATACAGATATCCTTACACTATGTGCACGAAACAACAGTTTTGGTCACTTTTATTATCGGCATCACCCGCGTCATACACAACACTGCATGTACAATGATAATATAGGGTCACAAATGATCTTTGTTATTTTTTTTTTACCATTTCAATAGAAAATTTGGCAGTCTTGAACGCGCACACGTTCACACCCTTTCAGTTGATCATCGTATTCACGAAATATTAAGCTAGCGTGGTTCTTAAGAGAAAATATTGAGCCAATCCGGAGTCGGAACATATTTTTAACAGAAGCGCAAGTACAATCGTAAAGAAGACTTGCGAACTGACACGCTTGTGAAATGATCCTGGCGCTTTATGGTACACGAATATGAACTCTACGAGAGACCAGTCTGACCGGTGAGCGATCAAGACGACCCTCAAGATAGTTCCTCGCTTTCGCGAGATCGTATATACATTCTCTTTCAAACAGTCAACAGCTTCAGCTTATAGCAGTCTCCTTTACCACTCACAGCATTAGGCCAAACAACCATCTTATCGAATACCGAGACATTTCATGAGTAAATTGTTCACGAAAGCTTCTTCCTTTCACCCATGGAGAAAGACAATATTTTTTCTCAAGTTCGAGTTTCTGGCGTGAACGCTGACCATTTCGAGGAACACAAGATTGCGGTAAAGTTATGCAATAGAGTGGTACATAATACGGATATGTAACGGTATAGGTAGATGTTACATTCAATTCGCGTATAGTTATCGTCAAAATTTGCGGGGATCACAGTAAACGTGGGGCTGTATTGCAGTACAGTAAACACGTACTGCCTATGTGGGCGTGGAGGGACGTGCATCGTCGGTATGCGTTTTTGTTCATCGGCGCAGCCCCGATTTGGACAGTATAGACCATAGCGTAGAAAGTCTCGGTGACTGCATTACCGCGTGACAGAAGGTTTGGTGGGTGACGAGATAAATAACACGGCGAAAAATTATGTCCATGCATGGGCGGGCACCTCACTGCACCATTTTCAAGGGTGGTTACTGAGCTTGCCGAGTTCAACTTCTGCTTTCAGCTACTCGCGGAAGACGAATTCTTCCTGTGTTGCGTTCAGGCGTTTAGCTCGACTGCGGATTGTAGCTCCAATACAGTTGTTTAGTTACATTTACTCTACATCTGTCTGAATTCGCGTCCTTTTTTCTTGGAGAAGCCACGATCTTGTCGCGCAAGTAGGTATATATACCTGCTTGAGCGATCATTGCGGACAGGTGATCGAATCAAATGAGATTAAATGAATGATCAAATGAGATCATTGTGGACAGGTGGCTCACCTGTACGCAATGATCTCATTTAATTATAATTTTTCATTTTATTATCCCTTATCAACGCAGCTGGAATATTTTCCGAAACAACTGCTATGTTTTCCGATACAACTGCTATGTTTTCCAATAAAACTGCTGCACCGTATGACAATATCCCGGTCATGTCGGCCGCACTTCAACGGAGGATAATTTCTAGGTCTCTGTTTACTTATAGACTTAGATGTACGTTAAAGAACCTCAGGTGGACAAAACTGTAGGAGCCCGCCACTACAGAGTACCTCATGATCATATCGCGGTTCGGGGACTTGAAACCTCAGCAATTATCATTTTTATTACCGCGCCATATTCCACATGCAACGGAGTTCGGCTGCGATAGAACGGTGCTGGCGCGTAATAAAAATGACAGAAGGCTGGCGATGTCTGAACACTGCTTTGATAGAGTTTCACTGGCGTTAAAACGCAGTAACGGGGAGTGCAAACGCGAACGTGCACTATGTATATATATGGCGTCTCGATGGAAGCATCGGGCTGAGGTAAATAAAAGTAAACACAAGGCGCCGGTTGGGGGGGGGGGGGGGGGGGTTAACCCGTGGACAAGCCATTGCTCGCTAGCCACTGCACGCTCTCAACTGTTGTCGTTCCGATAGCATGGAGCGAGGTTTTGGGAACGCGGTTTTTACCATACAGACAGTACATGACAAAAATTTACTTCGGAAGCGACAGATGCTGTGGTTTGTTTTCGCAAGCAGCTGCTGACGATACCCGAGACCATTACTATGTTTCGTTTGAAAATTTATGTTCTAGACAGCGGACTTGTTGACACCCCTGCGTGGCTTCCACGTGGGAGATAGAAAAAAAAACAAGAAAATAAAAACCCAAGAGAACGCTGCCAGCAGTGATTCTTCCGACTCCGTTTTGGCCGCACTGCAGGAATAATAGCGTGAAAAGAGCACGTACGAATTTCAATATTGAACAGCTTTTTTTTGGTTTTGGTTTGAAATGACAGTTTAATAAAAACTATAATAGGGCGAGGAAAGAAGTACTATTGAAAGACAGCTCATTGGAGGGTCTGCGTGCATAACATAAAAAATAATGCTACATAACAAGAATTTTTTTCCTTCGATGTGATGCGTTGCGTAAAGGACTAAATAGTACCGCATTCCCAATAATTGAGCAGCTTAATTATATCCTCTGTGATATTCAAACACCAACTTGGCTGCATTCCTCACTTCGAGACAATTTAGGAAGTCCTCATATAAACCTGTATTTAACGCGGGCGCCTATACGTTAGAATTCTTTGTAAGGGTAAACTGCGTGGCCATTTCTGATGCTGTACACATTGATATAGTGATGATAATGGGCTAGAGGTACATCAGGCCTAAAGTGTAGTCATTAAAACAATTCTTTTCAGGCGAAAATGCTGTAAGCCCGCGTGCTCAGATTTGGGTGCACGTTAAAGAACCCCAGGTGGTCGAAATTTCCGCAGCCCTCTACTACGGCGTCTTTCATAATCGTATCGTGGTTTTGGGACGTTGAACCCCACATATCAATCAACAATTCTTTCCCCATCATTTTCACAAAGGGCACGAAATACAACATTGGAGATAAACTGACTACGTTATGCCTTACAGATAGTTAGGTGAGTTGGTTACCGGCGCTGTGTGGAGTAAAGGAGGACGAAAAGACCGGTGCATTTGTGTGCTTTCTGCGTTCGTCCTATATACATAGCGTTGTGCTCAACATTTATCGCAAGACTTTCGTGGTTCCCACACAAGTTTTACTTCGTTACTACCCTTATCTAAATAGTGCAGTTCCAGGTTAAGAGTAGGTCCGCCGCGGTGGGGTAGCGGTTAAGGTTCTCCGCTGGTGACCCGAAGGGGGCGGATTCGATCCTAGCCGAGGCGGTCTCATATTGATGGAGGTGAAATGGCAGAGACCAGTGTGGTGCGACGTCAGTGCACGTTAGAGAACACCAGCTGGTCAAAATTTCCGGAGCCCTCCACTGCGGCGTCTCTCATAATCATACCCTGATTTTGGGACGTAAAACCCCAGATATTATTATTATTATTGAGGTTGGGAGTAGCCATGTTTGCCACGAGAGCTGTCCCCAAGGTGCATATTGTAGAGGTCCGAAAAGACCGCCACAGGTTGTTTCTCGCTGGTAAACAGTTAAATCAGCATCATATATCGCATATTCATCAGGCGGGACTCTTGCCATGCAATTTTGATTTCAACAAACAAATGAGCAAATACATTCATCTGCTTTCGTACTACATATTCACCGATCACCTAGCAGAGCTTAGTTCAAGGCTGCGTTCTGCACAGGGTTGTTCGTTCTCAGACGAGCTGCAAATGTCAATAGATGCGGCAGCACCGCCATCTATGCTTTTCATGCGTGAACCATCAGTTCGTATCATAAGCGTGCGCAGAGTTCCCCTTCAAAAGGTGGGGTGTGGGCAAGGTACATCATCGGTGTATTCCTTTCTCTATTGAGTCAATGTATGGGGCAGACTTTGTGCCCCCTCCCCTACTTCACAGGTGACTAGGAGGGCGCCCCCCCCCTCCCCCCGGGCGCATGCCTGTGGTTCGTAGTACTTGTGATCTCGCCACCTGGGACATCACTAATCTATGCTTGCAATTATTCACCTTCTTTAGTGAAAGATTCCTTCAGTGGAGGCTCAGCTGTTAATACTAGCGGAAAGACATAATAAGCACTTTCAGCTGACATACGAGCTGTGTTTCAGGCCATGTTTATTATGTATACATTACACACGCAAAAAAACTAAATAAATAAAAGTAGGTAGATTACTGCGAGTGTTCAACCCTTTCTCTTCTCGAGTGTTATTCATGTGGAACACTTGGGGGATTTTCTCAGAGAAGAAAAGTACCGAAACGCTCAGCCCGGGTACTTGTCATGAGAACACAGCGTTGTTTGTAGGCATTGAACACTTTGCGCCGAAACGCAGCGCGCACCGTCTCACACGTTAGCAGCGCTTGAAAAAGGGCTTGCTCCCGACGTCCTCTTTTTGCAGTGTATCAATTTATCAGCGTTGTAAGTGCGCCATTCTATTCAAATCAACCTGCCAGCCTTTCTCTCTTAATTATATAAACGAAACGTTGGCAGACGTCGTCAGTTGTGTATGTGGCGGTAAATTACAGCCATGCATGTGCTAGCCATACACGCGCGAGGAATACATAAGCTTAATATAATCGAATCAACTCCATCAACTTTAGGCTTACTCTTCTGGTAGCATGGGGTTGGAAGGTAGAACGAGAACACGGAGGGGTAGCTAGGCGGATTACTCCTTCTTGAAGTGTTTTCTCGACGCGCATCAGACGGGAGTGGATATATGAGCGGCTGAGCAGAGCTTTCACAGGTCCCTTAGCACGGCATCTTTTTGCTTCAGAGCATCTTAAATACTAAGTTCTGTCTTGCGACGACATAAATATATCAATTATCTCCTTAAATATATTTCTCTACCTCCTATCCTTGACCTGTTGCTGAAAAGACTGCCCCTTTTACCGCAATACAAGCACATCGCAACGGCCCACTTTTCCATTTCGAATGCTTATCGGTGAACCCACCATCTCAATTGACACGGCTATACACTGTATCAAAAGCTCCCCGCACTGGCTCATGCTTGAATGATATACAATAATATTTCGCTTAAAAGGACACTAAAGGCAAATGACTACGTCAGAGGAAAAGCTTAATGTATGATGTCTAAAACGGCAATTATGTAAACAGCAGTGTCTTAATTACCAAGAATTTAAGCTAAATATTTCACATGACGTGTGTCACGAGTGGTACATTTGCGAAACGACCCAGAAGATGTGAGCGCGTCTGACTACAAATAATCACTAGTAATCAAACTAGCGGCAATATGAACAACTTTCCGTGCATCGAGAGATGCAATAAAATGCTGTTGCTCATTTTCGTTTGATTTATATACTAAAAAAGAAACAATAGCCTGGCATTACTCTGGGGAATGGCGCGAGTGGTTCAAAAGTTGTTTTCGGCTGGTTAGGCTGGATAGGTGGTGCCATCTACAGGAACCCAGTTCAACTAAGCAAGCAGAATCTTGGTTTCCGAGATGGCAGGAAATAGTTGAATGGCCATTGTTGCTACTGTTGCTCTCACTACTTTCGCTCTGCTGCTACGAGTGTCGGTGGCCGCGTAGTAAAGGCGGGCAACGTTGGGCATGGTAAATGTGACGTCTAAAAGGCCGCTTTATTGCGGGTGATTTGAAGTGCGCTGACGCGATGTGAATCATGAAGACCTGATTCTACTTTAAAATAAATACTTCACTGGAACAAAAGTTGCACTACAAACTTTCTGGACCATTATTTCAACAATCAACGTGGACCTATTATTTGCTTTTAGTGTCCTTCTAAGTGCTTCCTTCCCTCTTTATTCGACTATTTTGCGCAGGCAAGAATAGGTTTTGCAGCACTCACATCAGTAAAACTAAAACGCCGATTAGACTTAATGGGAGCGTAGTGGTCGATATTACCGCGATCAATAATTATTTATGTAGTATACCGTTTCAACGGAAGTCGTTGGTGTGACCGTACCAGATATGTCTGTCCGGGATATACCTTAGCATCTTTTTTTTTTTTAGTATGCACGAACTTTGTTAAACGCAGAACAGGGATGCAGTAAACTATCCGCACCATATGCGCACAATATCTGAACCAAATGCGCAAACATGCAATGACCGAAGGATCACAAGGAGCGCGAACAGCGGGGCGAAGTAAGCCGACCGCACACGACCATCTCTTTATCGTGGTAACAAAGAGTCGAATACTTGTCCGAACATACGTGCTCTTCCAATCGCTCCGCAAGGGTGTACGATCGATACGTTCTAGAGCTTGAGTAATACGCTCAGACTTCCCTTGCCGCAGTGACTGAGACCAACGGCGTTTAGAGGAAGCGTGCCCTGGGCAACGTTACACGGCGGACTAAGTGACATTGCGCTACGTTCCACCGACCCCGCCAACAGACGTACGCGTGACGAACGCGACTTCGTCTTAGAAGGCCGAGAAGTTGAGGTCGTGCTGCGCGAATATCTGCTCGAAGCGGGCCGGCACGATGGCCTTGCGGTAGCACCGGGGCACGCGCATGTGTGACTCGAGGCCCAGGTCTTCGGCCAAGCCGACGCCGTCAGGGTTGCAGTCGACCACCATCATGGTGAGGCTGACGCGCGTCAGCGGGTTGCCGTCCACCAGAGCACGCAGCAGAACGTCGGCTGCCCGGCGATCCTCGGCGTACAGGGGCCCCATCATGGCACCGCCCAGGATGTTGGTGCCTATCTTGCCGAAGCCGCACACCACCTCGCTGCCGTCGGGCCGCCGCCGTACCACGGCTCGAGCGAACCCGTCCGTGTCGTAGACGGTGTAGGTGACCGCCTTCTCGCGGTTGTAACAGTGTACCAGGGCGTCGTAAGCGATCACCTGCGACACATAAAAACCACAGAGAAAGAGGTGATTTTTGCCACAAAAATAGCATCTCGAAATAGCATTTCGCATTTCGAAATATTGTACTTAAAAAAAGGTTCATCACACTTGAACAAAACTGATATGTGGGTGCCTGTGTATCCCTCCCCCCTTATTACTTCGGGCTCCTAAGGCATAATAAATTAAATGAAATTTCGCTGTCAAAAGACACCTAGCATTCGCCGCTCCTCTGTCTGTTTGTAAGATAGACAAAATAAAGTAGATCAATTGATTTATTAATTTATGGCCACAAATGTTAGTCTATAGGTCATGGTGTTTGGAAATCCTGTATTTTAAGCCTTTTTTGATGAATTTGTCACATTTCACTGAAACTGACCGTGGGGACATATCTGGCTCACAAGGCTCTGGCTTGTCTGGCTCACATAGTTTTTTTAATTTAGTATTTTTTGTTTTTTGAAGGTTTCATCACAAAAATAAAATTGATTGTGTAGGCATTTCTGACTGTAAAAATAAACCTTCAGCGTTTTTAGCGTTTGGAAACTTTGAAATCTTACATCACACTCGCTCACATCATACTCGCCCTGCAGGAGATGTTGGGAGGTGTCTGCATGCCGCCACCATAACTAATCTGCGTTACACCGAAGTACACATGGGTGGTGGCGGCGGTGGTTCCCTGCAACATGCAGGTGCAGGTCACCCATGGTGGCTGCTATGAGGGTGCACGCCACCTGCCTGAAGGCAGATAGAGCACAGCTGGTTTTAAGTAGGCAGCAGGTCCGCAGCCACTTTTAACAGGAGCCTCAGGTTCGCGTTTTCCAGGTCCGTGTGGAGCTGGAAGGGTGCCTTCGTGGGTGGCCGAGGCTTGGTAGAGGCTGGTTGCTGCTTGGAACCAGCAAGCGGCCCCCGCTGTGTGCGCCTGACTGGCGGGAATGGTTCTAGTTAACTGCCACGTTAGATAGAGCTCCCACCATGGCAGCGTAGCTGTTGCCTGTAGTCTGTTTTAGCTCAGGACCACCCATCCCGCTACGGGTTGCCCGAAAGGTTGCTTCAGCCCCTTGATGAGGCAGGTAGAAGGGAGCTGGTGCTTCGATGGTGGCCAGGTGCCGCTCGCTTTGCCGGAACTGGCAGTCTGCGAAGTCAGCTGAATGTGGCCTGCCACAGTGCAGGTATCTTACTTTGCCGGTACAGTTGGCGTTTTTTCCATGGCGGCCACCGTATCGCAGGCACGACTCTGGTCCTCGGCAAGCGGCAGTTATATGCCCATAGCGTCCGCACCACAGGTATACTGAAGCGGGCGAGGTCGGGATAGCTTCACTTCGAACACCACGCGAAAAAGGCGAACCCGAGCGAGAGATACGGGAGAAGCGAACCGCAAGACTAGTGAGGTTCCTTGTCACCCGGCTGCAATCACCGGCATCTCGGACGTCACTTCTGCCAGGAGGGCCTCGTCGGTGTAATCGCCGTCGACGCCTTGCACCACCCCACTGCTTTGTGAACGGTGAGCAGGAGGGCGGGCAGTCACGGTTATTCATGGGAGCTCCGAAGTGGCAACGAGGCAATCCATCCATTCTGCTATATATGCGTCTGCTGCTACAATGTTCGTTTTCGTATTTATTCGCCCCTGCTTGACTCCGGGCCACGCACAGAAAGCTTGCGCAAAAGCAAGGCGGGGGGTGCGGTGAAAGGAAGCGCTGTCATTTGCCGGTCGGAAAAGAACAATGCCTGAATCTAGCGACGACAACGCAGAGGGCAGCATGGTGTGTGCAGCGGCAAGTACTCCTGCAGGAGCGGCCTGAGTCGCTGTGGCAGGCCCGGGAACTGTGGGCAGGTGTAGCCGTAGGTGCAGTGGCAGGAAGAGGACCAATGTGCGCAGCGGGTCCCGGAGACGTCACGGCTCACTGACAGTGCTTCTGCGACCTGTAGGCGATGGTCTAAAATTCGGACTCGTAGGTACCATCGGTGTCGTGAGTGATGGTGTGCTCATTGGAAACCGCGTCACTTGACGGTGTGGTAAGCGACGAAACCGTGAGACGTTCAGTCGCTACTGCTTGTATCTTCCGCGAGGCACCCTAGTCGCCGCTGCCCGACTCGCTAGGACGCGAGCGCTTTCACGTAGATGTAGTGTCCGGGCCGGCAAGACAAGGTTCTGCGTCTAATGGCACTGGTGCGTCCTGCGAGTCGGTGACGTGCGCGAACAAGAAGGTCATCACAGCGCGAGATACGACAAAATTCGCCACAAGCGAGGAAGAAGTTAAAAGCTTCCCAACCGTGCCGAGAACTTCGTCAGCACATTCTCGCCATCAGCAGCGTTCGTGCCTGCGCCTGCGTTCCTTGTTCCATCTTCAGGGTTGCGGTCAAGTAGCCGGCGGTTACTTTTATTTTATTAGATCTACCTCTTGTTCCGCAACTGTTTTAGTGCATTGATAAGTGTAACTTCTTCTTATTTCATGTCTGTTTCTTCTCCGGGCCGGAGGCCTGCCCTCTGGTCAGCCTCTGTTCCCCCTCAAGATCTTCCCCTGGAGTTGTTTCTCCACAGTGGAACCCGTAGCTTTCCTGTCGCTTTGGTTCCGACCACCGGGGGGTTCATCCGCATGAAAAATCCCAAGACAATCCAAACGGAACTTCGTGCGATCACTCCCCACTCTCTACTGATAACAGAGGTTCGTCAGCTTGGACGTGGGTGGATACTATGCTGCTCACCAGACAAGGCTTGCATCCAAGACCTTCTGAAGTGCACAACTTTTGCATCACATCCAGTGAGCTCTTTTGTCCCACCTCATCTAGCTTGCTGCAAAGGATTGGTTCAGGGGGTAGACGCAAGTCTAAGCCCAGCAGAAGTCTTGGACATCTTTTCCCCAGCAGGTGTTATTTCTGTTTACCGCTGTACCAAACAGGAAAACAAACAGAAAGTTCCCACTGAAACTGTAATTGCCACATTCGCTGGAACAGATCGCCCTTCGGAGATCAAGGCATGGCCGCTTATCTATAAGGTTGAAGCTTTGGTTCCCCAACCACTGCAATGTGCTTAATGTTGGCGCTTTGGGCACAGTACTAAAGGTTGTCGATCAGAGACTCAATGCCGCATATGCGGGGCCATATACGGGGCTGGTCATAGTACTGCTGAGTGTCAATCAGACAATAAGACATGCTGTTTGTGCAAGGGAAATCACGCTGCAGACGATCCTAACTGCCCTGCAAGATCAAAGGAACTTCAGGTGATTGAAATCATTGAAAGGAGACGATGCTCTCGTAGAGAAGCAATTGCAGAAATTCAAAGCAGCAATCAGGGTTATGCCGGCATAGCAGCTCGTCCACCTCTTTCTATGGATGCATCACTTTTTCAGTCCATTTCTGCTACGGTAGAAAAGGCCGTAAAAAAGTATTAGAAAAATTTTTACTCAATCTGTCCGACTCACTCAATAATATTATGGATTCACAGATGTCGGGCGCATCTGATCGAATAACTAAGCGCATCCAACCTCCTAGTGCCTAATTAATAAACCTGCCGAACATCAGTCAGATGTCTCTATCGATAATGAGGCAATGCCTTCCAGATCTAACACAACTGAGCAGGAAGGTATATCTGATTCAGAATCAATAAGTAATCGGGATGTAGATATATATGCTCGCCTTTTGAAACGCACCAGGTCACCCACTAGCAAACTTAATAATTCGTCTCATCCAAAAACAAGAAAGAGTGTGAAGGAACCTAGGACTAAAGCGGACTTCTTAAAAGACAGTATCGTAGATCAAGCAGTTGCTACTGCTTGCTTATCATCATAAGGTGCCTTAGAGTACTTCAGTGGAACTGCCGTTCAATTCTCTCTGCAACTACAGACTTATTATACCTAATTTCTCAACAATCTCCAGACGTCATAATTTTACAAGAAACTTGGCTGCCTGCTGATCAAAACTTCTATCTAAAAAACTATCAGTGCTTTCGACTGGACCGAGACTCACGTGGTGAAGGATTAATGTTTTTAATTTCATCCAAAATTTGTCATAAAGCACACTTAGTTTACCAACAAATATCACACGATTATGAAGTATTGGTTCTGGAAATTCACTTTCCCGGATGCGCGCCACTATCTATAGTCAACAACTACTTTCCGGCTGGAATACAAGGTGAAAGAGCCCTTGACGTGACTGGGGGTTTTTGCAGAAACAGTATACTATTTGCAGGAGACTTCAATTCTCATCACGTGTCATGGGGATTCCGCACTGATTCATCAGGAAAACGGTTGTGGGACTGGACTAATCGGAATAACCTTATTTGTTGGAACTCCAGAGTTCCGACATTCGTTCGATGTAATTCGAGGTTCGTCTTAGATTTGACATTTGCTAGCTCAAGTTTGACAATATCGTCTTGGACTGTTCTTGATACCGCTACAAGTAGTGATCACTGCCCCCTGGTATTTGAAGTCAGCATTCCTTTAGTGACGGTAGATCGCCAGGTGCAAAGTTTTGTAAACTACTCTAAATTTAAGAAGAATTTACAGCCAACGCTGTCTTCCTTGCCAAATATGAAAGCAAATATCAAAGATATGAGCCTTTGTTCCACCCTAAAGTGTACAATTAAAAAATCACAGCTCACTATATCTTCAACAAAGGGAAAATTCATATCTGCCTGGTGGAATGTGGATTGTGCCAGACAATATAAATATAGACGCCGCAACGCTGCATGGAAAAAACTCCTTACCAACCAATGTCCGACTAATTGGAGAAATTATTTATTTGCTAAAGCTACCTTTAAGAGAACAGTTTCATTAGCGAAAGACGAATATGAAGAAAAACGGTACAGCTATCTATCCAAGAGCGGCAACAAGAAAGCTCTATTCAGATTTCTCCGTAATCGTTAAGCTATTACAGCACGCGTAAATATTGACTCAGTTATTTTTTTTTCTAACTGGGTTGGAAGATACATTAACTGAAATTGCATTAGGATTGGAGAAGAGATACACATCACAAATCAAAATAAAGTGTGCAAAACCGTCATTCGGAAATGATTTTATTGAAGTAAGTAGGAATGAACTTGCGCACGTCGTTCGTATTCTGCCAAACACATGTCCTGGACCAGATGGCGTCACTTCAGAAATGTTAGAAATATTATTCGTCATCTCTCCTGAAGACCTCCTTAACGTTGTCAACTATTCATTTGAAAATAGTTGGATACCTCCTGACTAGAGACTTGCAAAAATAATACCGCTTCTTAAAAAACAGGGACTAGGAATGCAGATAGATAACATTAGGCCAATTGCTTTAACATCACACGTAGTTAAGTTAATAGAAAGAATACTTTACATTAGAGTTACGAAGTTCATAACAGATAATGCGATACTCAGTGCGTGCCAGATTGAATTTAGACCAGGTTACTCTATATGGTGGGCGCATGTTGATTTAGAGACTCGTATTAAGCTTGCTCGACACAGACGACAATATGCGGCCATAGTAACCCTTTATTTAGCCAAGGCATATGACAATGTTGAACATACTATTCTTATTAATGCCCTAAAAGAGCGTACGTTCCCGCAGTACATAACAAATTGGATATACGAATTTTTAAAAGACAGAAAATTCTATTGCTTCCAACGAGGTGTTTCCACGCCGAAGTATAGCCAAACGAGAGGTGTTCCTCAAGGCTCTGTTATATCGCCTGTGCTATTTAACATTTTGTTAAGTTCAATACCACTGAGTGATAAGGTACAAGTATATGTATATGAAGATGATATCGCGTACTTTGCATCTGACAGCGATATTTATTTACTACATTCGACTTTACAGTGTTATTTGGGAACATTGGAAACCTGGTTTCAGAAAATTCACATGAACCTGAACGTAACTAAAAGTGCTATAATAGTTTTTTCCATTGGACGCACCAGTTACTATTTCTCTTCGGTACATCAAGAAGTAATTCCCCAGGTTAACTGTATTAAATATCTGGGTGTACTGTACGATCAAAAACTGAGCTGGCGTGACCACATTGAATATATTAAAATAAAGGCTACACGCGCTGTTAGAATGATAGGTAGGCTTGGCCGCCTCCGTTCCGGTCTTCGCAGAGATACGCTGATCATGATTTATCACATGTACGTTCGTCCGATTCTTGAATTCGGATGTGTACTATTCTCTGGTGGACCAGCATACAAAATAAACCCCCTGATTCTCTTAGAGCGGGAATCTCTACGTAGTTGTTTAAATGTGCCAAAATTCACAGCTAACAATGTTTTGTATCAAGAAGCTCGGATACCTACCCTTGCTTGCAGATTTCGTATTTTAACAGTAAAAACCTATGTAAAATTTTCTGAATCCACTTTAAGAAGGCGACAGTTTGTATTCTTTGCCGAGCCTGGTGTCTTTTTCAATGAGCATTGGTCCCGTGTATATAAACCCCAAGTGCTATTTGTTCAAACACTTCTAGATGCTTTAAATGTCAATATATTCGAGATCACACCATCTGTCAAACCAATCGGCCAAGCTCAAATAAAATTTGACGATATCTTCCCCATGAACGCTAAACACTTGCCCTCTAAATATTTAATTGGTTTATTAGAACAACACCTGTCTTATTTAGGTACTAATACAGTAATTGCAACGGATGCATCTATGAGTGGCGAGAAGGCAGGCGTGGGTATTTTTTCTCTTTCATTATTCTGGTCATTTTCATTACGCCTCCAAGATTATACACCAATATTTGAAGCGAAATTAATGGCCGTTATACTAGCTATTCGTAAACTTCCTGCGACTCATTCGACAGCTGTGATAGTGTCTTACTCGTATTCCGTGTGTTCATTTTTATCATCGTCGTCGACATCAGCAGTACTACAAACGTTTAATTCATTAATCCCAGCAAACATTCGTCTAGTGCGATTGATATGTGTGCCAGGCCATCGTAGTATATATATAAACGAGATGGCTGACACACTTGCGCGAACATCTCTTGATCTTCCGATTGTGCCAATCATGCCTCCTACAGCTTATGTAACAGCAGCGAGGTTTAGAAAACTTTCCCTTTTTGAAGACTCATCAGAAATCATGATACCGAATCCAGATTTCTCGCACCTGCACTTCACATGGAATAATAAATGGTGTCCCACGCGGAAATTGGAAGTCTTGATAACAAAACTACGTTGCCGTGTACCGCCTCTTAATTTCTACTTAAACAGGCCTGGTCTGGTGCCATCTCCTCTGTGCTCAAGCTGTAACGAACCTGAACATATCGACCATTTTCTTAGTACATGTCACTGTTTCAAAAATCAAAGAAGAAACTGCTTGGAAATTTTATTCAGAAAACTAGGAATATCACTTAATACTCCCAATATTTTGTCTTTTGGGGCCACTTCATTGGGACATAGCGACAGGAACATCTGCGGGGCTCTCTGCGAATTCATATATAACAAAAGAAGATTACCTTGCTGAGCCAGCAATCAGCTATCGAATTTTACTAGTCACACTACCACTTATTATTTAGCTGATACACTGTAATGGTTCAACTTTCAGGAGAATTTCATATAACTATTCTGCCTCAGATATTCAACAAATTCTATAATTTCTCTCCCCCCCCTTTTTTTCCTTTTTTACATTGCCATGCGGGTCCCGGAGACGTCACGGCTCACTGACAGTGCTTCTGCGACCTGTAGGCGATGGTCTAAAATTCGGACTCGTAGGTACCATCGGTGTCGTGAGTGATGGTGTGCTCATTGGAAACCGCGTCACTTGACGGTGTGGTAAGCGACGAAACCGTGAGACGTTCAGTCGCTACTGCTTGTATCTTCCGCGAGGCACCCTAGTCGCCGCTGCCCGACTAGCTTGGACACGAGCGCTTTCACGTAGATGTAGTGTCCGTGTCGGCAAGTTTAGGTTCTGCGTCTAATGGCAGTGGTACGTCCTGCGAGTCGCGGTGACGTGCGCGAACAAGAAGCTCATGACAGCGCAAGATACGACAAAATCCACCACGAGTGAAGAAGTCAGGAGCTTCCCAACTGTGCCGGGAACTCCATGTTGAGCTGTATGAAGCGCTGCCAGTGTAAACTAAGAGGCTGTGGTGGTAATGATGGGGCAGCAGGCCGATAAAAACGTCGGGTCCCTTGCAATTGCCTCGGCGTCGGCAGCAGGCACCGGTGGGCGGTAGGTTTCTCGCTGACGACCTTGCACAGTCTCTGCGCCTGTTCATGACGCAACCGTGCTGCGTTGGCACTGGCGAAGAGGTTTTACATTCTTTAACTCCAGATGTGCGCACTGTAATAGCACTGCAGGCTTATTGCACGTGGTCTGGGCCTGGCCTTCCTAAAATGATCCAAGTAGAAACGTAAACCCTGGGAGGCCTTATTACACAGCCACGACGCCGAAGAACAACTTCAAGTTATCGGTCTCACCATCACCGCCACCGAGTCCCAAGGAGAGAGAGGGAGAGAGAACATAAGGAAAAGGCAGGGAGGTTAACCACGGCTGAGCCCCAGTAGCAGGGGCGGCGCCAGGGGGGGGCAAGGGTGGGCTGGAGCCCCCCCAAAATTCTCGCCTGCCCCCCCTATGCCCACCCAAGTGCCCGGAAGCATATATTGAAAACCTAGTAGGAGCAGAGCTAGCTTGCCCCCCCCGGAGGAACTCACTTTTCGTGGTTGCCCCCCCAGTAAAAACATCCTGGCGCCGCCCCTGCCCAGTAGGCTACCTTGCACTGGGGAAGGGGAGAGGGGAAGGAAAGTTATAGAGGAGAAAAAAAGGTCACTGACGGGGGATTCCGGCTGATCGGTAGGGGGATGATCGGGAGCAGAGGTCGAAGCCTCCTCCCCCGTCATTCTAGACGGGTGCAAATAAACGTTATTTCTCTATCTCCACAGCAAGCGGGTGCACGTGATGCTCGCCGAACTCTTGTGCGATGATGTGCGAGGCTGCGAGCCAGACAACGCGACGGGTGTTCGAATGGCGTAGCTGAGAACGTTTTTGCAGAGCTCAGGTCACCAAAAGCGGCGACAGGATTCGAAGTGTAATATCCGCGAGGAGCACTCTCGTTGCCGAAACTTGAACAGGAAAAAAATCCCCCACCTCTCCGAAGCGAATCGTGAGGAAATGCGAATGCACTGCGTAGCCTCCATAACGCCGTTTCTACACGTGAGAACAAAGAGAGCGTTAGTAGAATAATGCTTTCTTTTTTTTTTACACCGCGTAGTCAATAGCGCCTTTTGCCGCACTTGGTGTTTTTCTGTCGTGAGAAATGCGGTATGCATTTCCAGCTCTAGTAGCAAGCGTGCACAGTTAAAAATACTATCAAGTGAATCAAACAAACAGCGTTCTCGGCTCGGCGTTGGCGTTCCACAGCGGCGTCTCGAGCACGCATTTCCGAAAGTCCTTGAGAGGCGCCCAGCCTGCGAACGGTCGAGAGTGAGTTGCGAGCGGACGAGGCAGTGAGGCGCAGAAAGGAGAGAGAGCGATTGGTGAGAGAAGGAGTGGCGAGGCACTGCACTTACCTTCTGCTGCACTTCTCGCACCCCTTGCTCCGGTTGCTAGGGGCGAGTATAAGCGCGCGCGCCCGCAGCTGTTGCTATGAGCGAGGGAGTGCCGCGGACGCCGCGGACATCGCCGGATGCCTGACATAACCCGACAAAGAAATGCATTTGCATTTAAAAGTTCAAGAACGCAATGAGCACGGCGCGATACAGCCCCTATGATCGAGAGGCTGTAGCATTTCTCGCGGACTCCAAAGCTCTGACCAAGACATTGATTCAGACACGAAAATAAAGCAATGACGTGCTACTTAACGAAGGCTTTCAATTAGTTCCCGGCTTTTTCGGGGTGATTGTGCGAAGCAAACAGGCGCCATCGGCAGCCATTGTCTTCAAAAACCTGCATGACCCTAACCCTGCACATTAAACTGTGGCGGGCTTGACGCCCTTTTTAGAAAATTTGGGGGGTGAGCACCCTCCTGCCTCCCTCCCCTTTCTCCTTTTGCGCAGTCCGACACAATACGTAATCTATACCGATATCTTTTGAGTGATATATAAAAACAAGACCGTCATCGAAACATTAACAATATACGTTATCTCACAAAACTTCAAAGAAATGCTCGAAGTTACGGCACCAGACACCTAGTGGATTAGTTAGTACCAACACCCCTTTCAAACTACGGAAAACAAGTCCTTCACCACACAATAACTGCACTATCAAATAGCTATAAATTGGTACAGTTGAATTTTTTTACGTCCTCCCTTAGAGAATAACTGAAAATGATGCAGGTTTAGGTATATATTTGTGTTGTATTGTAGATAACTGTTTGATTTCGTTGCCTGTCAAGATGAAAGCGTGTGTGAAAACAGTACAAGTATAAGCTATATATATTTGTGGTTTTGTGTTTGTAAGATCAAGTATAAGTGAATTTGTTCATTAAATGCGAGACATTTTTTTTTGCGTACTGTAGGCACTTTGAGCTTCTGTCTGCGTATCTATCTTTTCAGCCACTTACGTCTCCTCCCCTCAACTTGGGTAAACCAAAATTAATATGGGAGGTTAAATGGTTTGACGAATAGGACTCACTGGTCATGACATGAATAATGTCATAATCCCTTCGCGTATGTCGTCAAACACTTTTCCAAAATCAGAGGCACACACCAGGGGGCGGGTATGTGCCACTGGTATGCGTCACAGGTGTTTGACAGTTTATATCCACACAGAAACGGCGAGTACATACATGGGTAATATTAATGCTTCCTTAAGAAAAAGCGGACATCCGCAGCATTGACTTGACGAATGCAATAGTAAATGCATGTCCAGCAGAAATCAAAGCTTAGCATTCGTGGGCATTATGCGTGGCTATCAAGTATTCTACCACAGAGTCACCTAGGTCTTGGAACTGTGTTTAGAAAAAGTTGTTATAGATTTAGAGTACGAGGTATACTCGACTACGTGAGAGCATAAAGCCGTCCCGAAGAAGCACCTTACGAATAGACCCTATATTTCGCGTGAGACGTCAATTGTGGTTGCAGCGCTGACTTTCCACTTTTATAAACATTACATAAGCACTGCTACGATACGGCCGTCACGTCAAGTTGCTGCCAGATGTCATCCGCAACGTTTATTTATGTAGCAGGTGTCCAGGGCTACGATCCCCGCGAGCAGCAGCGCTTTATATCAGCCTATACCGCTTCTGCTGTTGTTAATATTCATGATGCTGTTGGCATCGTTACGCAAGCGCAAACAACTGGGTATATAAACATCTGGAATTGTTCAACATATGTCTGTGCGTGCAACATTGCTACAAATATTTAGCGTCATTTTATAACGTGTCACTCAATAAAAAATTATAACACGGTCACCTTTTCTCCACCTGCTTCACCTAACGTCGATTCCTAAGGTACGTGGGACCTGCCGAATTTTCTTCATGTGTAACATTGCCTCACTTCCAAACAAAATCCAACTAGTCAAGCTGTCCGAGCACAGCATTTTTTACACCCGTATTTCGTAATCTGTATTACCTAAAAAGGCAAATAAACAATTCCACTAAGGTTGCACGGCGGGCTGGTTGGTTATTCATGTCGTTCGAGGTATAGCGCATCCAGGACGGGACAGAGAAAAAAAAGACAGAACACATACACGGCGCTAGCGCCGTGTATGTGTTCTGTGTCTTCTTCTCTATCCCGTCCTGGATGCGCTATCCCTCGAACGACATAAACATTTCCATTTCATTTCATCTCGCAGGTTGGGATATACCTCGGGCAACAGGTTGGCGGTGACCGGTACAGCGCGCAGCTCCTCCGTGGGCCGCGCCAGCTTGTCGGTGCTGACGGCAGTGCCGCTGTAGACCAGCGTGTTCCAAGTGTCGAGGTGGCCAAAGCCCGCGTGGTCCCGGTACGTGCTGAGGTGCTTGGGCACGGCGTTGAGGCCCGCGTTGCAGTCTCCCAGGCGCCTGGCCATGGTGCGCCAGAGCCGGATGCCTATGCCGCGCCCCTGTAGGTGCTTGCGCACCGCGTACATGCCGACGAAGAATAGCGTCTCGTGCTGGCGGACGCAGGCGCACGTGGCCACCACCCGACCTGCGCAGAGGGACGTGTAATTGGGAGGCAAGGTTGTCTTACCTTGACCATTTCGGGAGGAAAAAATACATTGGGACAGGGAAAAGCAACACAAGGTCAAGACGGAGTGTGAATCGTTCATAACAATACCAGTTTCAACAATCTAACTTTTAAATAACACCATGGCACGTGTTTAGCGGCAGCTCCTGTTATTACATTTTTAAATGCGAAGCATTTCTTAGCGAACTTCGGCGACTTTGAGCGTATCTATCTATCTATCTATCTATCTATCTATCTATCTATCTATCTATCTATCTATCTATCTATCTATCTATCTATCTATCTATCTATCTATCTATCTATCTATCTATCTATCTATCTATCTATCTATCTATCTATCTATCTATCTATCTATCTATCTATCTATCTATCTATCTATCTATCTATCTATCTATCTATCTATCTATCTATCTATCTATCTATCTATCTATCTATCTATCTATCTATCTATCTATCCACCTACGACTTTTAGCTCTCCTGGCCATTTCGATAATGGTATCGATACCAAACTTGGTATGGCATAACATGACTGTATGAAGAACATATCCTGACTAGTAATAACATGTAAATCATGACATGTATGTCATGAATGTGATGATTTACATTTCATAGCTACTGCAGCTCTTGCGGTGGTTTCGTTCACATGGCATGTTGCAAAACTGGTATGGTATGACATAATTTCATAGGCGAACACAAGTGACAGACTCTAACATGAAAATCATGACATGCGTGTCATATAACAACATGACTACATGCCACGCTCATGATAAGCTCGCGGCCGTTTCGCTAGCGTCACATAGACCAAATTCGGTATTACAGTACGTGATGGATGGCGAAGGTATGTGACTTGTGCAAACATGATAATGATGAGATGCATGTTATGTAACAACATGGCTACATGCCACGCTCATGATGCGCTGGCAGCCGTCTCGCTAGCTTCACAAGTACCAAACTCGGTATTACGCGACGCGAATGGACGACATAGGTAAATGACACATCGAAACATGATATTCACGACATGCGTGTCATGTAACAATTATGACTACATGCCACACTGATGATGCGCTTGCGGTCGTTCCGCTAGCTTCACGTATGCCAAATTTGGTATCATGTGACGCCAGTGGATGACGAAGGTATGTGACCGGTGCAAACATGATAATCATGACATGCGTGTCCTGTGAGAACATGACTACATGCCACAGTCAAGGCGCCAATACATTTCCACGTGACGCGGTGCGCGCGTTCACCGCCGTTCATTTCATCGCGTCACGCCAGGCGCCGATCCTCGCAGGCGCGCGCCGTGCTACGTTGGTTTGACGCATGCGCGTTTCAGCGCGTCCGGCATCCTGCCGTAACGAAAAGAGGGAGGCGCAGTGTTGTCTGGGTAACGCGTCGGCGCGAAATGCAGCATGTCGCATTTCGCGCCGGTCGCGCCTAGCGTCAGACTAAAGAGTGCTCGCGTTTTGCTAACGTAGCGTCGCTGTGCCCAGCGTGCGCGCGTGTCAACGCTCCATTGGAGTAAATTGGGCCCGTCATGATGCGCTCGCGGCCGTTTTGCTAGCTCCACATACGCCAAATTTGGCGTTACGTGACGTCAATGGATGACAAAATATATGACTGAACAAACATGATAATCCTGACACGCGTGTCATGTAAGAACTTGAGATTATATCACGCTCATAGTGGGCTCACGGCCGTTTCGCTAGCTCAACATGTACTACATTTGGTATCGCATGACGTGCATAGATGACGAAAGTAAACGACACATCCAAACATCATAATCATGGCATGGAAGTCATGTACGGCATCATTTACCTCCACCTCGTAACGGTGTGCTGATTTTAAAGTGACATGTCAACATTTCTCATTCGTGCTTCGCATATCATCGATTCCCACTGTACGTGGGATCTGCCTATTTTGGGCATACAATTTAAGTAAAATGTTGAAGCTTGCGAGAGTTTCAGCATTCAAAAGTTCATATGTTGTCATACATTGGCTCTATAAGGCTTGGGGCGGTCACGTAAAAGCTTGCTCAGAAGTATGTCGAAAAAATTGCCAGCAAGCTTGTTTTCCTTATGACTGACGTCTGTTGGCATATCTAATCCGATATTATAGTCTACTCACAACGCGTTGCATCTTTCAATTTAGCTTGTTTTCGTGTAACCCGTTTACAGCCACTATCGGTTGCAGCAACAAAATTTTCGTGGTAATTCAGCATTGTTACAATTGGGTTTGTCCTGTACGTGTATGACAACTCATTCATTTTCCGAAAACAAACCTTCAATCTGTGCAAAGTAATCAGAGCTCTTCCTCTTGTGGTGCTTCTCTTGGCCCCGTGGTTTCTGTGCAGAATCGTGAAGAAGAGTCGTTTCTAACTAAAACGACTCGCAGTCTTCCTTAAGGTTGCCTTACGTGGTGACTAGACACTGAATGAATACTGAAGGCTCAACATAGACGTGTGATTGGGACACAATGTTGCTTTACCTAGCAACAGGACCCTGAATGTATATTGAGGGCTTTATCACAGATTTGTAATCTACCTTTATCACGATTACACCACGTATTCGCCCTTTGACAATTGGTGAAGTCGCAGATGTCTTTTTTTCATAGGTTTTTAATGGGACAACTTGAGCTTTCTTCTCCAATAATAGAGTACACAGCGTTTTAAATCGTCGAAGATTTGGTCTAAGCCCCGTATGGGTATCGGAGGCTTTCATCCTGATAATACCGATTTCCCCGGCAGCTAACAAAACGCTTCCAAAACGACAGAACACAGAAAAATGTAAAAATGTGGATTGGGACATTCTTTGGTTTCGCTCACTCATCTGCTGGTTCTCATTGTGTGTTTTGTATAACAAAAAAAAATCAATGAGCTCCGTTTCATGGATGCCGATGAAACAGCGAAATCAGGCGAAATCGGTTGCATTGCCTTCGCCAGGCTTACGCACTTCTATGTCTTGGAAGTGTTTCAGATATGTTCAATCCCTGCTCTATATTGTGAGGGCTCGGTGAGCTACGGGCATAAAGGCTGAGGCGTGGTAAAACGAGAAGAACGCACTTTATTCGAACACACTGAAAACTTGCCGTCCGCGCCACAGGTGGGAGCCATACACCGGCCCTCGCTTGGGCCTGGATATGGTGGCTAGAACTAGCCACCATAGCCTGGAGTTGAGCTGCTGGAGTGGCGCCGCAGCTGGCGCTACTGATTAGCTAGGCCGCTACGCTACCGCGCGTGCAGGCACTGACAATATAACACACGCTTTCTCAAAGGGACTGTCTACCGCTCGGAAAAAAAATTTTCTGATTGTGGCATAAATTAAAAGATTGTTCGTCACATAAATGGCAACTAGCAATGCTTGCGTACCAGAAAAAGAGATATATAATTTTAACTTAATGTTGAAAGTTGATGAAAAGTGACCGCTAGCGTCACCCAACAGCGAATGGGGTCATTCTTGACAGTCTATTGAATGGTAGGACAGCAAATCTTCACATGAAAATTTATATTGCTTAGAAACAAGCACATAAAACTTGAAATTGTATTTTATACACTTTAAGCTGCGTTAAATTGCGCCAGAGTCTAATTTTTTGCTTTTTTCCCCCACGTGTTCAAATAGCCACCCGGTAGCACTGCCGGCGGTGTGCGTGTTCACTTGCCTGCATGCCTGCCTGCAAACCAACGTTACTGGATGAGGACTCCATCCAGTAACGTTGCTGCAAACGGCGGAGAAACGCGAGTCTGGCGTCTGCCACCGCTAATGACTGCCACAGCTAATGAGAACAACAAAAACTTGTGTACCTGCCTAAAACGACAACTTAGGTATTCGTTTTTATTAGTAAACAAAACTTGATGAAGCCTGCAAAAAGCGAGCGCGCAGTTTCAGTTATCGGCATTCATCCCACCAATGAAAGGAGACAGAACGTGGACAGAAAAATTCTGTTTTAAAAACTTCTACACACTTTCCAGAGAAACCATTTAAAGTTAGATAATTCACATGATACGCTTTTTATTGCGACACAAAACGCGAGAACAATGAAGGATGGTAGACAGTCCCTTTAACCTTTGAAGTTGGAGTACAGGCACCACATTTATAACCACAAAGTATCACGTGACAGTGGTGTAGCTATGGTAACGCGCATGCCATTTGTTGGGCTAAGTGTTGCCTTGTTTCTCTGAGGGGCGAAGCCCCCTAAGGGCGAGGCTCTTCCGTTGACGGTGTTGGCGTTTGCCGTAGCCAGAATGACGATGACGCTGATGACGATGAAAGAGATTATAATGATGATCGCGGACAACGAATGGCTTGTGCAGTATATGACGTCCCAATATGCTTTTTTTGTGCATTTCGTATGACTGCAAACAACGAACAACCACCAGGGTGACGTGTACAGACCTCGTCTTTGCCAGCTTCGGGCTAGATCCGACGCCGATAAAGCAGTAATAAGGAAGACAAAACGAGATTCACAACTCAACATGACATACCATTCGTGACCTTCTTGTCACTAATTTACACGCGGGAGTGATATATGACGCGGGAATTTACGGTAACACCAAACAGTCCCACTGTTTCGCCCACTCATCATCATTGACTTCGTGGATATGCCGTGTATTTTTTTAGTTAGACTTGTATGCACGTATATTTACTCAATTACTGGGGCACAGAAGTTTACGATGACGATAGTTTTCTGATAGGCCGCACAGACTTCTGTGGCCCGCAAGTTTTGTTGGGCTCATTGTTGCCTTCATTTTTAATGGTCAAGTGGTGAGTATAGCGGGTTTACCCGATGTCTGTGGCTCATACCCGTTTATCATTCCCACAAGCGTTACCGCGAATCCTGGGCATTAAAGGCTCGACGAAGAACAGTTTTTTTAACGAGCTCTTTAACGAGCCCTCTTTATTTGAAATACCTTTTTTATTTGACATATAACGTTGTTTTTCGTGATCACTATACCCTAAATAGATACTCTGGAGTTCAGCGAAATTTTGGAATTTCGACACAGTGCCATTGTGTTCGTGGACACTAGAGACTGAATGGATACTGAGACCTTTAGTATGGTATGCAAGTGGAACAGTGCTGGTGATTGGGGAATGCACTCAACTTATTTTGGTAAACTTTTTAAGGTCCGTTCGGTCACCTGCACCAATCAGAACCGGTTCACGGCTGTGCACTCGAAGTTCAGAAACTGTGCCGCGCGAGTTCAGTTGTGCAGGCACAGCGCGACACCCGAAACGAATGACTATGTGCCGACAAGGTGCCGGCCTTATTTCTGTTCACTTAATTTACACCGTTCCACTAACACTGACCGATGGCAAACCACACATGCGGACAGTTTATGAGGCGCAAACATCTTGGCAAAACACACCGCATTAGTATAGAGGTGGTGACGGCGCCTACACCTAAGCACTGCGTTGTATGCTCAGCTGCACGCACGGCTGCACCAAGCCGGCACCGTCAGCGTTGGGGGTGCAGGAAAATCGTTAACCAGTGCTGCACCTCTCCTGCATCTTTTCAAACGAATGGCAGGGTTCAAGGCATGGTTCAGAGGTCGCCAATGCTGCACCGCTGAAACTAATGGAAAGGTGCAGCACCTCGTGAACTGATTCATGTGGTGCAGGCGAATCGAACGGACCTTTAGTAGATCTCACACAATAAGTCAACTGCACTTAGCCACGCTCTATATCTGACGTAAGCAAGATGGTGAAAACAGTGAACTCGGCGATAAGAGACTGATGTATCATCGCAGCTCATTACCGTCGTTCATCATTCGAAAATTTGCGACGTTTCCAGAATATGTATCGTGATTTAGATGATGTCATTATTATGCATAATTAAACTTAGGTGTTTTAAGAAGCCCGGTTGATACATATCAAGTGTCCGCAGGCGCTTGATGTGTTTTACGTCACTAATCTATAATAATACTTTATTCTAAAAATGTAAAAAGCTGGATTTCAGATGAAAACAAGTCGAATACTTTCGGCAACGTTCATTTGTTTCTTGCACGTGGTCACGCTGAGTTATGGTTGTGTCCTGGCTAATCAGTAATCAATCACAGTCTATTTCATTACATTCTGTACCGACGTGCTCCCTCAGCGCTAAAAAACGGGGATAGTGAATAGGTTGTAGCCGACCATATCAATTGAGGGAAATGAAACACAGGGAAGTTTATTGCATACTAGTAACAGCAGTTCAGGCGAGTAAACCTGGTCCAGGTAACAAAATGACCTGAGTTGAACGTGCAATGATTTGATTTGATTTGTGGGGTTTAACGTCCCAAAACCACTATATGATTATGAGAGACGCCGTAGTGGAGGGCTCCGGAAATTTCGACCACCTGGGGTTCTTTATAACGTGCACCCAAATCTGAGTACACGGGCCTATACAACATTTCCGCCTCCATCGGAAATGCAGCTGCCACAGCCGGGATTTGATCCCGCGACCTGCGGGTCAGCAGCCGAGTACCTTAGCCACTAGACCACCGTGGCGGGGCTACGTGCAAACAAGATATCACAGGCACAATGCAAAATTCTATCACAGATCACTGAAGGAAGCAAAGTGAAAAGGGAACACAAAAAGTCGCCATAAGCTTGCACATAATCACATACTATTTGTGAAGAAAAGCAAGAATCGCACTCAAGATATGTGTTTAGCAAAAGTGTTCAACAATTTAGAGTACTTGGTACTCTACTATGGGAAAGCAGACACCCGTCCCAGTCCCAAACGTGCACGCTGAACTCTATGAACAGCTCTACGTTGTTTGCAAATGTCACCGAGTGTGTTTAGAAAAAGTGTTGAACGATTCAGAGTACATAGTTCTCTACTACAGGAGAGCAAAGTCGTCTCAGAGAGAACTTAGTGCTGATGGCAACACCGTGTGTTTAGAAAAAGTGTTTAACTATTTTGGGTGTTTAGAAAAAGTGGGTAACAATTTAGAATACTACTATGTACTCTACTATGGGAGAGCTTAAAGCCGTCCCGTGGGCCTCACACTTGGTTCGGCAAAGGCGGTCAGTGCTATGTGTTAAGAAAAGGTTTTTGAACATTTAGAGTACATGACACTCTACTATGGAAGAGCATAAAGCCGTCCCGTGTGAGGCCACATGATATTGTGTTTAGAAAAAGTAACTAACAATTCAGAGTACTTCCTACTCTACTATGAGATAGCTGAAAGCCGTCTTGAATATGTTATGGCGCAGGAGCATCGTGGTGTAAAAAAAAAAAAAAAGTCGGAGCATCTTTATTGGCCCTTTAAGGATTTAGAGTGCCTAGTACTCTACTATGGCAGAGCTAGGAATAAATCCCTGATGTCCTGGGTTTAGCATCAACAGCTCGTGATGTTTAGAAGAAGTTTATTTACACTATGTACAAAAAAACAAAGGTTTCATAACATTCTTGTAAAAGGGCACATACACCGGCACATCTATGCACCACGACAACACTACGTTGCAAGGAAGATATCATTGCTGTAATATACATGGCAATGTTGGCATACGTGTACACAAGAACTCATGCGATATCATGATACAATGAATGATATAACAATACAGTAGATGCAATGAAACACGATTAGCTACAAACAAATCATGAGTAACTACTCAACAGGCGCTGCTTAGCACCACGTTGGTCGAAAAATTAGTTTTGACTTTTCGCGTTCAACATTGACAAAAGGGCACGACCAATGCCACGGAAACTCGTGCTCTTCGAGAAAGAAAAGCTGCCTCAGAGAGGAACGCGAGGATCTCTCGTCTCATTCGGCCCATTATCGGCCACAAAGCACGCCGGCGGCAGTTCGCAGCCGCGGCTTAGCATCGGTTTCGCCAAAGGCTGAACAGCCCCGACACTATTAAAGGAGCCGAGAAGCGCCCGCGAGGGAATCGACGGTTGGACACAATTGTTCGCACAGCCAGCCCTCGAAAATCAGCATGACCGCACGCCAAAAAGAGCCGCGAGACCACATATTCAATTATCACATGTCGATTGGTCTCGACCATGACGCAGTTGGGGCAAGTGGAAGTGTGAACCACCTGCCACCGCTGCAACCGATCTCGAGAGGGAAGCAAGCCCCAGCCCAACTGCCAGATAAAGTCCCGGAGATGTCCTGGCAACACTGCTGCAGTTACTGGTTTCCAAGGGTGGTTCATTATAGATTGACGATGCTGGAGAACAAAGGGTCGTAGCAGGGTGGCCATGGTGTCCACCACTTTAGATTAAGCCACCTCTAACTCTGAGCACGTAGCCTCCAACCATCCGTGAAATGCCAGAAGGGCTCGATACAAAGATGGCAGTTAAGTTGATTGCGGACCCTGGTTAATTTGGCTAGCCGGCTGGAAGACGCGTAGTGATGGCCCCATATGGTAATGAGCCAGTGTCTGAGCGAGCGTGCCATCATTGCTTAATTGATTTGATTGATATGTGGGGTTTAACGTCCCAAAACCCCTATATGATTATGAGAGACGCCGTAGTGGAGGGCTCCGGGAATTTCGACCACCTGGGGTTCTTTAACGTGCACCCAAATCTGAGCACACGGGCCTACAACATTTCCGCCTCCATCGGAAATGCAGCCGCCGTAGCCGGGATCCGAACCCGCGACCTGCCATCATTGCTTAGTATTCGCAATAGAGTGCGGATGCGCAATCCAGAAGCCGCGACAGAAACGTTGGGGAATGCAAAACCGCCTCTATCTCGTGGTTGAGCTAACGTCGGACGAGATAATAATTCTGTGCCACCAGCCCCCCCCCCCTCCCCCCCAAAGGAAAAGAACTGATGCAGCTTTGTACGTTCTTGGAGACGGGGAGCAATGGTTTTACAGAATGGTAAAGGTACCAAAATATTCCGAGGTAAACCGTTTGAGCTAAGTATCGGCGTTCCAAGAGGGGGAAGTCGAAGTGTCTGGCTTCTTTTACGTCACTTTGAAGAGTTCGTACAACGGATAACCAGATGCTGTCGTGTACACCAAATGCAGTGAAGTAACGCGTAGTAGTGCAATGCTAGGAAACCACTGTAAAGGCGACGTGATGCTGATACGACCGTTGGGGTTGTGAATAAAGAGATACTGGCTTTTAAAGAAGTTTAACCTAGCACCGGAGATAATGCCGAAATGAAGGAACGTATCAAGAGCATGCTGCAGCGACTGTTCATTACGAGCGTATAAAGTGACATCATCTGCACATGCAGAGACCATTACTTGAGTGTTGCCATGTAGGGGTAAGCCTCGAATCTGCAGCTCACGTTCAACGGCCTTTAAGAAGTGTTCTAATGCCAGGATGATCAAAACTGGGGAGAGGGGACACCCTTGACGAACCCCACGCATTACTTGAAAGGGGTGACTCTCATGGGAATCTATGTAAAGGCTGCTTTCTGAATTAGTGTACATTGCGTGAATTAGGTCAATGAACTTATCCGGAAATCTGAATGCATGCAAAACATTTAGTAAGTAGCCATGTTTTATGAAGTCAAAAGCCTTCTCCTGATCTAAGGAAACCAACAGTCCTTGTGCACATCGGCTAGTGGTGTACTGAATGATGTCTCGCGTTAACCACGTATGGGTATGTATTTCTCGGCCAGGAACGGAACATACTTGGTGGGGAGCGATTAATGGTGCAAGAGACGGTCTGATTCGGCGCACCAGGACGCTGGCCAAGAGCTTGTAATCTACATTAGGCAGGGTAATAGGGCGCCAATCTTCTGGTCGCGTGGATATTTGGTCTTTCTTGGGGACTAGTGTTATACGGCCTCTGTGCAAAGAGGTTGGAAGGGTAATATCTCGGAAACACTTGCGAATGACCCGTGACATAAATTGGACAATGATAGGCCAGAACTGTACATGAAACTCTGCAGGGAATCCGTCAGCCTAGGCCCGGGGACTAAACCCTTCTTCATTGCGTCCAATGCACCCTTTATTTCTTCGTCGGATGGTGGTGATAGCAGAACGTCGTATGACTTATTCGGATCACGTGGTAAGTCTTTCAGCACGGGATGCGAGGAAAGGGATCCTGGGTAACTGACACCCGCAACAGGCTGAGCTATTGTCTGAAAGTGTTGAGTGAACGCCTGGAAGTCACGTGTACCCGCAGTAGCTGGTGCGGTAAAGGCTTAGCGAGTGGGCAGGCGAGGCCAAGCTGCAGCGGAGAGCGAAGAAGCACGCATAGTACGTTGGTATCGTTCAAAGAGCTCTTCTTGCCATGCCCGCATAACGAGGGGAGGGCTGGGATCACGGTGGGCAATGCGTATTTTTTGGATTAACGTTGGAGCATCTTTGTGTTTAAAAATGTTTAACGATTTCGAGTACTTCGTACTCTGCTGAATTAAAAGAATTTTATTTCCGTATATGTCTTACATAGCTTATGTCCACACAGAAAGATGGACAATGATGATCATGTGTATGTACAGTGCAAGCTTTTATATACAGCGAAAATAACTTTATTGTGTAGCATGTGATGTGTGTTTAGAAAAAGTGGTTAACAATGCAAACATCACTATTGGACATACGGGCGCGAAGTGTGTAAAAAGAATAACAGGTATCATATTTGTGCAATGTCATATATAACAAAAGAGCAGTTTCTGTCGCTAGTCTGAAAAATAAAACTCAAGTGCCCCTACAAACTTGGTCTAATACTCTAGCATCATTGCTGATGCAAAAAGATAGTTTTAGTCCCAAAACAATGAACTCTTATTTTTCAATATGTAAAGCATAAGTATTAGCATACAGAAAGTGCTTGTACTTTGAATGAAAACCAGCTGTAGTACATCCCTGACACAGGGGTGAAGTCCGGAGAACCACAGTTGTGTCTGAAAAGACTGGGAAAGCGCTTGATGCCTCTTCAAACGCAAATATAAACGTCGGCGCAAACACGAACGACGCAAGAAAAGTCGCGTGTTCACACATGACATCATCATGACACTACAGTACCCCTTAATGTAATTAAGCTGCATTGCTCTAATTTTGGGATCTCTGCGAGGCCCACAGACGGCTTCATGCTCTACCATAGTAGAGTAACATAGTACTCCAAGTCTTCACCTACTTTTTCTAAACACATCAGTTACGCTGTTATGACGCCACTGCATCACGTCCCCGCTTCGCAAAAGGTGGGCCGATGCAGAAGGCAGTGCAACTCTATTCGATGTGAAGAAAACTTCAGGGAAAAGGAGGAATGAGGGAGATTCAACTCAATCGACCGAAAAAGAAAAAGAAGTGAAAGAAGATGATTTTCGCCTTCTACTCGTCTTAGGCGAAGGCATCAGGGACCGTGTGATGTCTCGGCTGCCACTGAATACCGGGCGTGGGACCGGGCGTGGTTCAGCCACCGTGGAATGATGGATAGTACACGGATTGGACAAGTCTTCGTGCTTGTGGGCTTTGAACGCACTTGTGGCTTTGTTTACTGATGTGTTTCTCTTTTGTTTCGATTGAAAGAACGGACCATTGGAAGCTTCGTGAGCCATTGTGAATTGGTGAGCCTGAGAAAGTCAAGGTGGCGAAGCATATTTCCCAAACCTCCACAGATATTCATCTTGCGGCAAAGCGAATTCCGACCACAAAGGAACCAAACGAAGCCAGAAGAACGAATATTAGACAAATTCATGCACTACCCATGTGCATGAATTTGTACGTGGGTATTACTACGCCAGGATTTCTCACAATACTTACCAGAGGAAAGTTCTGCGCTAGCGTCTATGGGAGCTGCAATGCACGGCGCTTCAGACAGTCGGAAGAAGATGGGTAGTTGACAAACTTGTCTAATATTTGTTCTTACGGCTCCGAATGACTTTGCGTAGCCTGCAGCCGCTTTGTCGCAACATGAAAATCAGCGAATTTTCCGAAGCTCTACTTGACTGCATTAGCCTTTTAGTTCCACCAATACAATTCGGTACGCGAAGTTCACAATGATCCATTCTTTTAACCATAACACAACTACAGGCTGCAATAAACAAAGCCACAACTGCGTTCGAAGCCGTAAGCACGAAGACTAAGCAAATCTGTGTACTACTCATCATTCTCATGCTGACTGAACGATTACAGTGCCAGAGTTCCCTCTAGTGTTTTTATATAAAAATCTGTGGCCTGTCCACGGCCTCCGAGATTAGCCGGATCTAATCTGGGAGGCCTTGGTCTGGTAAATGCGAACAAGGATGACCGCGCCACGATGACGTCTACACGCTTTACCTATAGCAAACGATTACATAGCAGTACGCCTGCTTCGCTGCCAATGATGCACCAATGCTGCGCCACCGGCCCATCTGCCGGACACTGTGAGCAACCGCTTGGTCGCGTCATGCATGACGCCACAGCCAAGTGCACATAAGTGCCTTGGTTTTGTGAAAAGCTGCAGCACGACGGCGGTGCGCGGCGTCTGGTGACGTAGGTTCGCATCAAGGAGGATTAAAAAAAAGGCAATCCTTCATAGTTCACAATGCCGATGAGGAAGCTGCTTACTGGGAACCACGGCGCGTTGCCAAGTGAGACCTCTGGACTCGACTCGTTCTAGTAGTCCCCGACTAACCATGGCCTATAGGGTGGAAAGCCGTTGTGCTAACCTCAGCTGGAAGTCGGCATTACTTAATATCGCTTCGTATAACTTCACTTAGGACAAGCTAGAAACCGATAGTAAGGCAGCAATAGGGGCTAGTTAATTGGCACGTCTTCATGCCTGTGATGCGCTGCAAGGTGAGACATGGACCAGAAAAAAAAAATTACCGCATATCTGCGGACTGAATGATGATGAGCGGGGCGAAGCGTCCGTCCGTTCGCGTGCATTCGTCTGTCCGTCAAGCCGTTGGTTGATCTGTCCGTCCGTGCGTCTGTCCGTCTGTACGTCCATCCATCTACAGAACACTCCAAGTACCACGATCTCGCATTATATACAAGTAGCGCATCTAGCAGACATTACAAGAACTAAACAAGAGGTGGCTACCTACTACATACACCAAGGACGCACGACCCACGGCTTAAGGAGCTTCGCCCTTAAAAGTCTATCCTCTTTAGCACATACCCGCTTTCTCGGGTATGTGCCGCCGGTGGTTACAAACGATAACATTGAGCACGGTAACACAGAGTCTAAAACCAAGGAGGTTACACCCAGCGAGTTTAACGAGCTAACCTTTTGTGGACAGATAGTGCTCAAAGTGCGTCCTTCTGTCACTTTAAATGTGAAGCATTTCTTAGCGAACTTCGGCGACATTGAGTCTATCTATCTATCTATCTATCTATCTATCTATCTATCTATCTATCTATCTATCTATCTATCTATCTATCTATCTATCTATCTATCTATCTATCTATCTATCTATCTATCTATCTATCTATCTATCTATCTATCTATCTATCTATCTATCTATCTATCTATCTATCTATCTATCTATCTATCTATCTATCTATCTATCTATCTATCTATCTATCTATCTATCTATCTATCTATCTATCTATCTATCTCCGCTTACGACATTTAGCTCTCCTGGCCGTTTTGATAATGGTACCAAACTTAAAATGACATGACTGTATAAAGAACATATTTGACTAGTCATAACAAGAAAATCATAACTTATATGTAATGAATGTCATGATTTACATTTCATGATCATGCAGCTCTTGCGGTGGTTTAGTTCACATGGCATGTTGCAAAACTGGTGTGGTATGATATGATTGCTTGCCGAACACAAGCGACCGACCCTAACATGCAAATCATGGCATGTGTGTCATGTAACAGCATGACTACATGCCACGCACATGATGCGTTGGTGGCGGTGTCTCTAGCTTCACTTATACCGAATTTGGTACTACGGGGCATGAATGTATGACGAAGGTATGATACTGGTGCAAACATAATAAACACGAGATGTGTGTCATGTAACAACATGACTACATTCTAGACTCATGATGCGCTCGCAGCCGTTTCGCTAGCTCTACATGTACCAAACTCGGTATTACGCAATGCGAACGGACGGCATAGGTAAATGACACATCCAAACATAATAATCATGACATGCGTGTCATGTAACATTATGACTTCATGCCACACTCATGATGCACTCGCGGCCGTTTCCATAGCTTCACATGTGCCAAATTTTGTGTTACGTGACGTCAATGGATGACGAAGGCATGTGCCTGGTGCAAACATGATAATCATGAGATGTGTGTCATATGAGAACATGATTATATGTATACATACGACAGTCAAGGTGCCAGTACATTTCGACGTGAGCCCCACCGCGGTGGTCTAGTGGCTAAGGTACTCGGCTGCTGACCCGCAGGTCGCGGGATCAAATCGCGGCAGCGGCGGCTGCATTTCCGATGGAGGCGGAAATAGGCCCGTGTGCTCAGATTTGGGTGCACGTTAAAGAACCCCAGGTGGTCAAAATTTTCGGAGCCCTCCACTACGGCGTCTCTCATAATCATATGGTGGTTATGGGACGTTAAATTCCACATATCTACCTAACATTTCGACGTGACGCGGTGCACGTGCTCGCCGGCAGTCATTTCGTCGCGACACGCCGGCGTTGCCACGCCAGGCGCTGGTCTTGCCATATACTCGCAGGCACGCGCCGCGCTGCGTTGATTTGACGCATGCACGTTTCAGTGCGTTTGGCATCCCTTCGTCCCGAAAAGAGGGAGACGTAATGTTGTCTAGGTAGCGCATCGGCGCGAAATGCAGCATGTCGCATTTCGCGCCGGTTGCCGACGGACGCTAGCCGCACCTGGCGTCAGACTATAGAGAGCTCGCGTTTTGCTAACGTCGCGTCACTGTGCCCAGCGTGCGCGTGCGTCAACGCTACATTGGAGTATATTGGGCCCTTCATGATGCGCTCGCGGCCCTTTTGCTAACTCCACATATACCAAGTTTGGTGTTACGTGACGTCAATGGATGATGAAAGTATATGACTGGTGCAAACATGATAATGCTGACAACATACCACGCTCATAGCGTGCTCGCGGCCGTATATCTATAGCTCCACATATACTAAATTTGGTATCACGTGACGTTAATAGATGACAAATGTAAATGACTGATCCAAATATGATAATTGTGACACGGAAGTCATGTACGGCATCATTTACCTCCACCACGTTGCATTGTGCTGATTTTAAAGATATCAACCTTCCCCATTCGTGCATTGCATATCATCGATCACACTGTACGTGGGATCTGCTTATTTTTTTTCAGTAAGCATCGAACTCAAGGCATGTTTATTGGAGATTAAGCCACCAATACTCGTCTATGGAGCTTAGTTCATCAGAGACGACTATCTTTGTATTTATGATTAACGCGTGCGAAAGTGCGCGCATGCCGCTCCTCTATTTCAGCCGTGGAGGTATATAGCTACCCACTGCTAGTACATACATACATACATACATACATACTACATACAATACATACATACATACATACATACATACATACATACATACATACATACATACATACATACATACATACATACATACATACATACATACATACATACATACATACATACATACATACATACATACATACATACATACATACATACATACATACATACATACATACTGTAAGACAGTAGCAGCGTTGGAGTCTCGACGGCGTTTATTAGGTCGAATCGCCTGATCAACTCTTCGAACGAAGACGACGTTTTTCGTGATGATGATTAAATACAGATGAAGAAGATGAAGGTCAAACGGTGCCAATATTGTGCTTACACTAATTTCCCCTTCGCGCGGAAGCGGCCCATTAGGCGGCTGTTTATGACGGTGGTGTACGGCGCACGAATGGTTTTAAGCGCAACACGTGAACAACCTCCGTGCCACAAAAACGGCCGTCGGAAGGCATGACAACAAGGGTTACCCGATAGTTAACAGGAGACGTCTGCTCGAATATAGCGTAGGGGCCGATGAAACGTGAGTCAAACTTATCACACAGGCCGGGAACCCACACTGCGGTCCACAACAGTACTTCGTCTCCAGTATTGAAGTGAACTACGCGGTGGACGCCATCGTAGCGAGGCTTCCGCTCTTGTTGGCTTGCCTGTGTATTGAGGAGGACGCGTCGGCGACAATCGGCCAGGCGAAAGATCAAGTGCTCCCTCGATGACGATGACGAGTTCACAGGGACGTCAAAAAAGGAAATGTCGAGCGGAGATGTTGGTTGACGGCCATAGACAAGAAAGAAGGGGAAATAGCCCGTGGTGCGCTGCGTAGCGGTATTGTACGCAAAAGTCACGAATAGCAGGATGGTATCCTAGTTTGTGTGGTCGGCGTTGATATACACAGATATCATGTTGGTCAAAGTTCGATGGAAGCGCTCTGTGAGGCCGTTAGTCTGGGGATGGTAGCTGGATGTTGTCTAATGAATCGTATTACATGCGTGGAGGACTTGTTCGAGTAGTTTCGAGAGAAACGCCTTGCCGCGATCGCTCAATCAGATGCGTGGTGCACCATGTCTTAGAAAGATTGCCTCCAGAAATAATGTGACAATGTCCTCTGCTGATCCTGAAGGAAGTGCAGCTGTGTCGGCGTACTTTGTTAAGTGGTCAACTGCAGTGACAATCCACCACTTGGCGCTAGCTGATATTGGTAGCGGTCCGTAGAGGTCAATGCCAATGACATCGAAGGGAGCGTCAGGACACGGAAGAGGTTGTAGAAGACCGGCCTGGGAGGAAGTAGGTCGCTTGCGGCGTTGGCATAGCGAGCATGATGCAACATATCGCGCTACGCAGTTGGAAAGGCCAGGCCAGGCAAAACGACTGCGGATGCATTGATAGGTTTTTTGAAAACCGAGATGACTAGCCTTGGGGTCATCGTGAAACGCCTCCAAAATCTGCGCCCTTAGGGAACGAGGAGAAACAGGAACCCAGCGCTGTCCGTCGGGGTGGAAGACAAAGCGGTAAAGGATTGAGTTTTCAGTCTTGAAGTTCTGCAGCTGTCGATGGGCGCGTGCGTTGGGAGGACGAGAGGAGCCTTGAAGACGCTGCATTATAGAGCGACAGTGAGTGTCGCTGCATTGGTGGGATGCAAACGTCTCGTTGTTGAAGGTAGAAAGAAAATCGACAGCGGTGAGTGAATGAACTGACGGAGATACTTTGATGGGTTCACTCACAGTTGGTGACAGGCCAGGAGTGCCTGATGGGGATTGTAGAGGACAGCGGCTAAGGGCATCGGCATCGTTGTGTTTCTTGTCGGATTCGTAGATAACGTCAAACTCGTATTCTTGGAGACGAAGTATCCAGCGACCGAGACGTCCAGACAAATTCTTCAACGTCGACAGCCAGCACAAAGCGTGGTGGTCAGTGACGACGGTAAAGTGGCGGCCGTGAAGATATTGTCACGATGAGTCACAAGTACTGGGGGATTTATTAAACCACCAGGTAGCTAGCACTAGGACGATGCGTCAGTCGTGGCTGGCTCTCGAGCAAAGAAGAACGCGATCTTCTTTTTTCCTCTAGATTTTGAGCCGCTCTTGCTGTCAACCCACTACGTGCTGGCGGCATTATCCCCCCTTCCGAAAAGAAAAAAAAACAAGTACCAAAAAGAGGAAAGGAAAGTACATAGCAGCACCACGATGCTACTACATAGGCACGTGAAAAAAAAAAATGGAAATTCGGATGAAGTGAAAGTAAAAATTAAAGAGCGTGTCAACATAGGAAACGTCAATGAACGAGAAAGTAAGTTCACAAAATGAACAAAAAACACAAAGAACGCTGTACGGTAAAGGAAAAGTTACGAACAACGCGCAATAAATGGCTTCATGCGCAACACATGAACGACGTCCGGCCTCAGCCGTGTCCTGATCCGTGCATGGGGTGTTGAGTCCGGAACCACTTCGTAGTTCACGTCACTGACGCGGCGTAACACTTTATATGGGCCAAAGTACCGGCTCAGCAACTTTTCACTAAGGCCACGGCGGCGGACGGGCGTCCACACCCATTTGTTGCTGTCCGCAGACATAGGAAATGGCCCGAGAATGTCCATGCCGACTTGGTCGAATGGCGTGCAGGGTGCTTCAATGGGCTGAAGCAAACCAGCTGGCTTAACAGATGGTTGCTTTCGGCGCTGACATTCCCGACAGCTCTTTACGTACTTCTTTACGCTTGCTGAAAGTCCTGGCCAATAGTACCTCTCGCTCACTCTGGCAAGTGTCCTTGAGTAGCCCAGATGACCGGATGTGGGTTCGTCATGGCAAGCGAAGAGGACGTCGTCTCGCATGTCTCGAGGAACCACCAGGAGGTAAGCACGATTGTTCGAACGAGCGTTCCTCTTGTACAGCACACCGTCTCGTAGGCAGAACGACGTCAACGAGCGGGATAAATGACGTGGTATAATTGCGCCCTGGCCCTCTAAATGATCAATGATTGGACGAATCTCTGCATCATCTCGCTGTCGTTTGCTCAAGTCTGATGTACTAACAGCGCCCAGAAAGCCTTCGTCTTCCTCTGCTTCCTGACTGACGACATGAAGGGGTGCGCGTGACAGTGTGTCAGCGTCCTCATGCTTACGGCCGGACTTATGGACGATGGTGACATCAAATTCCTGCAGCCGCAGACTCCACCGTGCTAGCCGACCTGAAGGGTCACGCAGGCTTGCCAACCAACAGAGCGCGTGATGGTCCGTCACTATCTTGAAGGGACGACCATAAAGGTACGGGCGGAACTTGGTGATTGCCCACACGACTGCGAGGCACTCTTTCTCCGTAGTGGAATAATTCGCCTCGGCACGGGATAGAGAGCGGCTGGCGTAGGCTATCACTCTTTCGATGTCCTCTTGACGCTGAACGAGCACTGCACCGAGCCCAATGTTACTAGCGTCAGTATGGACCTCCGTGTCAGCATCATCGTCGAAATGAGCGAGAACGGGCGCTGATTGCATGCGCTGTCGCAGCTCATCAAAAGCTGCTTGTTGCTCGTTTTCCCAGACAAACGGCGTGTCGTCCCTTGTGAGACGAGTCAGAGGTTCTGCTATCTGTGAAAAGCCATGAATGAATCGGCGATAGTAGGCACACAAACCAAGGAAGCGCCGGACGGCTTTCTTATCGACAGGAGTTGGTAATTCGGCAACAGCGGCAAGCTTGTCCGGATCGGGACGGATTCCTTCGGCGCTAACTACATGTCCAAGAAATTTTAGTTCTTTATAGCCGAAGTGGCACTTCTGTGGCTTTAGTGTGAGGTCCGCCGATCGGATAGCCTCCAGCACGCTGCGCAGGCGGTGAAGGTGCTGCTCAAACGTGGTAGAGAAGACCACCACATCATCAAGGTAGACAAGACAAGTCTGCCACTTGAGCCCTGTGAGGACAGTGTCCATCATTCGCTGGAAAGTTGCCGGTGCTGAACACAAGCCAAAAGGGAGCACTCGAAATTGGTATAGGCCGTCTGGAGTCACAAAGGCTGTTTTCTCACGGTCTCGCTGATCTACTTCGATTTGCCAATATCCGCTTTTGAGATCGAGAGAAGTGAAATAATGGGCACGACGAAGTCTATCCAGCGAATCGTCGATACGTGGCAGCGGATACACATCCTTTTTCGTCACGTTGTTAAGCTTCCGGTAGTCGACGCAGAAGCGTAGCGACCCGTCCTTCTTTTTGACAAGTACGACTGGAGATGACCACGGGCTGTTCGATGGTTCAATAACGCCATCGTCAAGCATCTCGGTGACTTGCGTACGTATTGCTTCACGTTCTTTGGCCGACACGCGGTAGGGGTTCTGGTGTATCGGACGTGCGTCTTCGTACGTGATGATCCTGTGTTGAGTGATGGACGTCTGGCGGATCTTTGAGCAAGTTGCGAAGCAAGACCTGAACTCGAACAAAAGCGCTCGTAGTGCAGTCTGGTTAACGGTGGGCAGATCAGGATTGATGTCAATATTACTCATTGACGTGTCGGCGGTATCCACTATTTCGGACGTGAAACAGTTGGTGACGTTTGCTACTTCGTGGGCAAACGCTATCGAAGTGCCACGGAAAAGATGTCGATGCTCGTTGCTAAAGTTGGTTACGAGCAATTCAGATCGACCATCACGAAGGTGTATTACACTTCTAGCTACACAAATGCCTTGCTGCAGGAGGTGTTCTAAATTTGTCTCAGCCACCACATCGCCATCGCCCAAACCACAGCATGTTACGTCGACTAGAACACTTGTTCGTGGAGGAAGCGTCACACTCTGTTCAGAAATACGGAGTACGTCGACACGCCTTCCACCATCTTGCACGTTGATTGCTCGCTGGGCTGAGAACGTGACGCGGCGCTCTTTCAGATCAATGATAGCTCCATTTTCTTGTAGAAAGTCAATTCCCAGAATGACGTCACGGGAACATTCGCGTAGAACAAGGCAGCTTGCTACGAATGTGTACCCTTGAATCTGTACTCTAGTTGTGCAGGCACCCAGTGGGGTAACGACGTGGCCACCAGCTGTCCGAATCTGCGAGTTATGCCACGGCGTGATGACTTTCTTCAGCTGCGTTGTCAGTTTCCCGCTCAGTATGGAATAGTCTGCGCCGGTGTCCACTAAGGCATTAACTGCACAACCATCAATTGTCACTGCTATGTCCAATGAAAGTCGGCCATCCTTTGCAGCAGTATGTGATGTCGGACCGGTTTCTGTACAGTTCTGCGTCAATGGGAGGTCTTCAGCGCTTCGACGTTCAGCGACCCCGCCCCCAGAGGTCGCTTGGTCTAGTTTTCCCGACGGGGGCTGGGAGACCGTGTGGTAGAATACCGCTGGGGCGTTGATGAAAATCGCCTCGGTGATGGCGAGCGCGACTGGCGCCCGGCAGATGGTGGTGCATGCTGCTGGGAGAGGTAGTTTTCGATGTCGCGCGGTCTCTGGCCGTAACGGGGTGGCGGTGAGTACGCAGAGAAGCCACGAAGCCCAAGACGGCGATATGGGCACTGGCGGTACAAGTGATCAGCTTCTCCACAGTGAAAGCACAGAGGCCGGCGATCAGGTGTGCGCCAAACATCAGACTTTCGAGGAGACGTGCGCCGATCGTCGATGTACTGAATTGGTTGCACTGAACGATGGGCGACAGAAGCACCAGGGACAAAGGCCAACGGTGGTGGCGTGTACGTGCCTTCGTAGTATGGCATGTGCTGCGCTGACTGTAGTGAAACAGCAGGAACAGGATGGACGAATAATGGCGGCGATGCAGCAGGGCGTTTCAAAGCTTCTGCGTAGGTTGTCTCACGGCGGTATTCAGCAGGAGCTGGCACAGCTGTATCATGAGGCAAGGTGTCCCGGAGAGCCTGGTGCAGCTCATCCTTGATCACAGTTGTAATAGAGTTTACTGTAGGATGAGGTGTTACACCAGCCTTTTGTAACTCTTCACGTATTATACCACGGATGAGTTCACGTAGATAGTCGTTGTTGGTTCTAGTGGCGGTGAAAATGTCGGCAGTAGACATGCCATTGACTTGCCTGTTGTATTGGTTGGATCGCTGCTGCAGCATTTTTTCCATTGTCACGGCCTCGGACAAGAACTCCGCGACCGTCTTCGGAGGGCTGCGCACGAGGCCGGCAAAAAGCTGGTCCTTGACACCGCGCATCAAGTGACGCAACTTCTTGTCCTCCGTCATTCTTGAATCGGCCCGTCGGAAGAGGCGCGTCATGTCTTCGACGAACGTGGTCACAGTTTCGTTTGGCAGCTGGACGCGGGCCAGAATAGCTCGTTCAGCTCGTTCTTGGCGATCAGCACTGGCATACGTCTGCAGAAGTCTACGAGAGAATTCGGGCCACGTCGTCAGCTGTTCCTCTCGGTTTTGATACCACGTACGTGCCCCGTCTTCGAGATAGAAGTAGACACGACCCAGTTTCGCCGCGTCGTCCCACTGATTCAAGGCGGCTACGCGCTCGAAATCCGCCAACCAGTCCTCAACGTCTTCGTGCTCCGAGCCATGGAACGTCGCCGGTGCGCGTGGGCTTTCCAACGTGTAGCGGTTCGACGTCGTGCTTCCCGTGCCGGTCGCCGAGGTTTGCACCGAAGCGCTGGTCATGTTTGTCGACGTGGTGGGAGCAGTATCGTCGGCTTCCGGAGGCAATCCCCTGATTCGGCGGCTGGTCCGATGCACGGGAGTATTGACTGGCACTGGACTCGTATCGCGGCTTCCTGGGGGGGTCTGCAGCGTCCGTGAGACTACCCCGCACCTCCACCAGTTGTCACGATGAGTCACAAGTACTGGGGGATTTATTAAACCACCAGGTAGCTAGCACTAGGACGATGCGTCAGTCGTGGCTGGCTCTCGAGCAAAGAAGAACGCGATCTTCTTTTTTCCTCTAGATTTTGAGCCGCTCTTGCTGTCAACCCACTACGTGCTGGCGGCAATATGGTCGAAACTTCTGTATTGCCCAGACAATGGCGAGCCACTCCTGCTCGGTGATGGTGTAGTTTTTCTCTGCTGCTGTAATGGTGCGACTTGCGTATGCGATCATACGTTCGTCATAACGCTCTGTTCGTTGCAGAAGTACAGCGCCGAGTCCGTGTCCGCTGGCATCAGTATGGAGGAGAGTGGGTGCGGCGTTATCGAAATGACAAAGCACTGGCTCAGACGTGAGGGCACGTTTTAAGGTGTCAAAAGCCACTTGGCATTCATCCGATCATACGTACGACGCTCCCGAAGAAAGGAGTTGCTGAAGTGGCGCAGCAATGTTGGCGAAGTCTCGTATAAAGCGCCGGAAGTACGACGCAAGGCCAAGAAAGCTTCGGAGCTCTTTGACGCGTTGAGGCACCGGGAAGTGAAGAACGGCGGTAATCTTGTCAGGATCAGGCCGGATTCCATCTTTGCTGACGAGATGTTGGAGTACTTTAATACTTTTGCTAGCAAAGTGGCACTTCTTGGTGTTGTGCTGAAGGCCAGCAGCTGTGAGACACGTCAGAACTTCATCTAGGCGCTGCAAGTGCTGTTCGAAGGTTGAAGAAAATATGACGATGTCGTCAAGGAAACATAAGCATGTTTTCCACTTAAGGCCCGGCAATACAGTGTCTATCAGCCGTTCAAACGTTGCTGGCACATTGCAGAGGCCGAAAGGCATGACGTTAAATTCGTAAAGTCCGTCGGGTGTGGCAAAGGCCGTTTTTTCCTTGTCATCCTCGTGCATTGGAATTTGCCAATAACCGGAGCGCAGGTCAAGGCTCGAAAAATATTCCGCTTCTTGTAAGGAATCTAAGGCATCATCAATGCGAGGCAAGGGATATACGTCTTTTCTGGTTACTTTGTTTAATGCGTCGTAGTCAACGCAGAATCGCACCGAACCGCCTTTTTTTCTTACGAGAACGACAGGTGACGACCAAGGGCTTGAGGAGGGGTGGATGATGTTTTGCTTGAGCATATCAGCAACGTGCTTGTCGATGATCTCGCGTTCGCCGGAAGAAACACGGTATGGTCGACGACGGACAATAGAAGTTCCGTCGGTGTGTATGCGATGAGCCACCGCAGAAGTCTGGCTTAGAGCAGTGGAATGCACGTCGAAAAAAATTTATGCTTAGACAACAACACCAGTAGTTCGTCTGCTTGCGGGTGAGTGAGATTCGTGTTGATGGCATTGACGAGAGCCGTAGTAGGTGGAGCATCTGTTGGTATTGAACGTGATTCCACCAGACTGGTATCCGAAGCCACTACAGAGATAGGTTGTGTGTCCATGCTGGAAACTACAACAGTGCCCTTGGTCAGCAGAATCGGCTCATTTGTGATGTTCAGCACTGCGAGAAATGCGGTGCCGTTGGAGAAGCGGACAAGACTCGATGAAAGTGCAATCCTTCTGGATAGACAACGGGCTGATGGACTGACTAGGACGTCACCGTGGTCAATGGAGTCAGACATAACCGTGATAACGTGCTCGTGGTTAGGTGGTACAAGGAAGGCATTGGCTGTTAGAGGCCGGTCACGTGATAATTTCGGGGAAATATCATCCGTCTCTCGCATATGTATGAGTCGTTGTCGACAAGAGATGGAAGCAGCAGCATCAGAAAGAAAGTACCATCCTAAAATAAGCATAAAAGAACAAGAAGCCAGCACGGCAAACTGAATATGATGCCGGATCCCATCAATGAAAACTCTAACGGTGCACTGTGCTGATGGCCGTATCTGCGAGTCATTTGCGCTACGTAAGAGAGTGCCAGTATAAGGTGTGGTAACCTTACGTAGACGAGTACACAAATCCGCATGAATAACAGAAATAGCAGCCCCCGTGTCCACCAATGCCTGAACTGGTACCCCTTCCACATACACTAATACACAAGTTGGCTGGCTCTCTGGAGGTCTTGGTGTTTGTTCGAGCGATGCAGCTTTCCCTCCAAAAACTGCACCAGCTAGTTTTCCGAGTGGTAGTGAGAAGTAGGTACAGCCGGTCTCAGAGGAGATGTTGAGCGTCGTAGAGGTGAAGGGGACTGGGCGGCGTCCGGGATAGCAGGGGCGAGGTGCGGCGAGTGAAGAAGTCGGAGAGAAGGAACGTGTCGTAGGGCGTCGCTGGTACTGGTTCGGGGATGGCTCCGAATCCCTTTCGTAAACATAGTAGTCACGGCGTTCATCCTGTTGGCGCTTGCGGCAAAATCGTGAAATATGGCCCCGCTTGCCACAATAGTAACATATTGGGCGAGGTGACCGCCAGGGGGCGTAGTGTGCTGGGGCTGTCACAGGCACTGGTACTGGCGCTGGGACAGGCGAGTGTGGTGCAAATGCTGCTACGTTGGACTGCGCAGGAACAGGATGTGCGTACTGAAGCAAGGCAGGTGGCATGGCAGCGACTTGCGCATACGTCATGGGTGGTGTTGGTGGCGCCGTAGTGTTCGATGGGAGAGCGCCAGCCATGGAGGAGAGCTCCTCTTTGATGATGTCGCGCTGACCAGCAAATTGAGAGTGAGGCCGAGGGGCGGGTGCACATGACAACCCTTGCGCTTGAAGTTCCTCACGAATCAGAGTGCGAATCAGCGCGCGCAAGTCCGCGTCCGAGAAAGGCCGGCTGTCACTGGCGTCTGGATAGTCTGGGTGCAATCGAATAGCTTGAAGTTCATCAAGATGCTGACATGTCGTGATGACGTCCTCAGCGATGGTGGGGTACAGCCAGAGCATTAAACGCGAGATGGCCTATCCCTTTGATGATGTGGCGAACACGATCAGCTTCTGTCATCGCCGAGCTCACGCGGTGGCAAAGGACAAGGACGTCTTCAATGTACGAAGTGTACGTCTCCCCGGGAAGTTGGGCACGCCCGTCGAGCTTTCGTTTCGACGCTTCGTAATGGATGTTCGGTTTTCCAAAAACCCTACGGACTTGTTGAGCAAAAGTAGGGCAATCCGGGAAGCTGCTCTCGTGGTTAAAAAACCAGGTTTTCGCAACATCGGATAGATAGAAGGCGACGTGACGAAGTTTTTGAGGCTCATCCCATTGGTTATAAACACTGGTCATGTCGTATTCTTTTAGCCATACCTCGACGTCGTCGCGTGGAAGACCACAGAAGATGGGTGGGTCGCGCTGCCGGGCGTTGACGATCCACGCAGGAATGGTTTGTTGGACAGGGATGCTGGATGTTCCGGGAAGCGGTTTTTGAGCCATGACAGCGGACGGAGGAAGCAAGCAGCGACCCGAACGAAGCTCCAGGGGAACCTGACGTCAGAGAGGACTTGAAGGTCGAAGCAGCTCCACCACTCTGTAAGACAGTAGCAGCGTTGGAGTCTCGACGACGTATATTAGGCCGAATCGCCTGATCAACCCTTCGAACGAAGACGACGTTTTTCGTGATGATGATTATATACAGATGAAGAAGATGAAGGTCAAACGTTGTCAATATTGTGCTTACATACATACATACATACATACATACATACATACATACATACATACATACATACATACATACATACATACATACATACATACATCACGGACGCACGATCCCCGGATTAAGGAGGTTCGCCCCTAAAACGAGAAACAACACTGGGTGATACGCGCCTACCTGTGTTGTTTCTAGTTTTTTTTCTGGTTCATGCCCCACCTTGCAGCGCATCACAGGCATGAATATTATGCTCTCATGTGCCTTCAGCATCGCGCCACCAATTCAAGCTGCGCTCGGCTTTTAAAATATTTTAATGGCGATAGTCTCTCTTGGGATGCAACACTAAAATTTTGGCCTGTCTGTCTGTCTGTCTGTCTGTCTGTCTGTCTGTCTGTCTGTCTGTCTGTCTGTCTGTCTGTCTGTCTGTCTGTCTGTCTGTCTGTCTGTGAATCGAAACGGTTTAGCCACACAGCTTAGCTTTTTAAACACCCATCCATCTTGATCTGGTGGCTGCGTTTTTACTTGTGAACATTGTTGGTCATACTAAGCATATCTGAGGCGCAACATCAACATGTAAGTACTAGGTAGTAGGTTTCTTTAACATAAAATGCATAGATATGTCATGCTAAAGACCGTAGTATTTTTTATGCTGCGCCGACAATGGGTTGCTATGAACGAAAAAGCTGGTTAGTGTGCACGAAAAAGTGGTTTCGTTTCCCAACATTACTGCCGAATGGCATCTTTATCTCAAACAGTGCTTTCAGATAGAAGAATAACGTCTTTCGACGACATTTGCAGCAAAGCACGCCGTTACACAGCAAACGTTTTTTGGATGCGAAGCATTCAAAAAAATTTGCTGTGTAACTTGACTCACATGTGTGACTCACGTGGGTGACGCCATACGTACGTGCGTCTGTACGAACACGCCGCAACGCGTTCCCCTCGCCGCATGTGTTGGAGCGGTGCCGAATAGGTCACGCCGCAGCTGCGCGTGGGCGTCACGCTCTCCTAGCCCACTTATATCGCAGGTGCGCGCTGACGTCAATCTCTCTCACTCATCCGCAGCACGCTCGCCACAGCACCCGCAGCTGCCGGCTCTTCCACTCACTCGCAACACACTTCTCTCTCTTTACCCTCGTCACCGCCCGCAACGCTCGACCGAACGTCACGTGAAATTATTTTTTCGACTCGTTTATATGCGATAAAACTTACACAAACCCAACCCGTATCCCGTGTCTTTGAGTTTGAAACAAACGTTTACTCGAGTAAACGCTACACTGAGTTTCGCTTCAAACCGTTCCTGCACCCGCGTCGACGCCGTTTCAACCAGGTCAACGCCGTGCACACCGCTGCAGCTTCGCATCCCATCAGGGTTCCCTTCGAGAAGATAGTCCAAAATTTTTCGCCGCAAGAGCACCGAGGCGGACCCCTTACTGTCTTTCAGAATACACTGTCTAGCGCAGCGAGAGTTGTCAGATGACCCTTCGAAAAGTTAAAAAAATAATATTAAAGACATGAAAAATGGGTTAAGCTAAGCCTTGTATATGCAAAAGTAGGTATAACGTATGTCAGAATTTGAAATACGCTTTAGGAATGCGAACATCTGGAGTTCTGATGCCAAATCCTCCAAACCTCACACCGGCTCCCGCTCCTCCTTCCAGGTGCGCCATTTGTATGCTGGGTGGCACAGCCTTCGCTTCACGTACATGGTGCACTTGCTCTTTACACTGAAGATACTTGGCGCAAAATGTCATTTCCTCAAAACACGCTGACATGAACTGCGTGTGGTGTATGTATTATTGCATGGATGCGTGTGCAGATGTGCGCGTCTTTTGAGGGAATGCCGAATTGGGCCAAGTATCTCAAATTGAAGAGTTACCAACTAGCCCTAAACCTAGTTTTCATATCTACTTGCTCTAACACTCGCGTGGTGTCGGTCTCTCTCCACCACTTTCCTATATAAGAGCACTTTCCTTACGTCAAGTGTGCTGTGGTTTGCTGTGGTACAGTGAACTAGAAGGGTATGCTCCTTGGCGTCGAACGCGTGGCGCCACTGACGCCTTTTTGAGCGCAAGCATTGCTCGTAGATGCTACATTGATCTTAATGGTTGGTATGCCTCACGGACAGCAGTGTGAGCATTCTTCATTTCTTCACGTCCCGTCTATCCTCTAGCGCTGCTTCACACCATGTTTCTCAACCGTCGAAAGCAATGTAACACGTGACCCCGGGTAACATCGGCGGCCATGCCTCCACCGTTGCAGCTGCCGCCAAGTGGCGTGGAATGTTTCAAGCCGGTGATGTCACCTTACCCAAGTTTACCCAAGAACCGGTGCACAACAGTTAGAGTGTACAATCTAACCCAGGTAAGTGTATTACTAAGTTACATGACTTGTACGCGTTTGAAAAAGAGGGACGATTTTCTAAACTTTGTCAGACCATGCATGCCATGGCCATGTAGCGTTTTTTTCAACACGTATAACCTCGGTGTATTTTTTTCCGCTGAGCGACAAGTAACTCCGACAAAAAGTGCTTGCTTAAGGTTATAGTAACCGTAACTATCAGAAGACAATTCGCCTTTTCCACGATGCCGTGGTGCATGCGCTCATTCCTAGCGGAAAAGTCGCGAAGTGACTCCTGGTCTCGGAGGCCTTCGTTCTATAGCGACTCTAGTTCTCCCGTCCCCTACAAAACCTCCCCAAAACACCAGAGCACAGCACAGGAAAATAAAAAAGGCAGATTGGGAAATACACACTGCACAGCCTCGTATATTAACTCTCGGCTTCCCAAGTTCCCGTTCCCTGACGTACCCTGGCTTTCACAGCGAGCCCACGTCTTGATCCTTCTTTGCCATCCAGTGGTTCACTAACAGAGTGTAGTGAGACACACATTTCTATTACGCATTCACACGATAACGAACGAAACAATGGCCGGATTGTTTCAAGGCATGCGCTGTCAATTTCTAAACCTCGTTCGAGCTTTTATGCTCAGCAGTTCGATATTACAAGCCTGTGATGTTATAACCTAGTACCCTGCTTGTCCTTTTTGGTTTTTCTTTGCCGTTCGCTATTACTCGGCCTTTGCTTCAAACATAAGGGAAGAAATGAAAATACTACGAAAGCATGGACGAAATAATAATTTCTACCCGTTCAGCGGTATTCTCATACTGGTGCGGGGCACCGGCATAAAACGGAGCACCCTTTCGCTTGGCTCCGCACTCATTTCCGCCGCTGCTGACCGTCGGCGGACGACGTTCAAGGGGAGAGAGGAGGAGAGAAGAGCTTCCCTGCAGACATACCGCGTTCCATATTCTGCGAATTAATCTTCGACTGGGAAAAGAGGAATGGGAGTCCGAGGGGACGACTTTGGGAGAGGGCCCCGCATTCCTTCGGCGGACAACCTTCATAGTTCGTGATGGACCGATAAAGGGTGCAGTAAAAGAAAAGATAAAAGGAGATGCGCGGATAAAAATATATATTAAAACGGGTCAACTGACGGAGCTAACTTTGTTCAGGGCCATATTGGAGTTCGCGCACGCGCCATGGAACGGTGTTATGAACAGGCACGCACGACTGGGAAGACAGTGAAAGAATGAACAAAGGGAAGATGCGCAATAAATGTGGGGGAAAGGAGAACACCGGCTGAGTGACTGCGTTCACAACGGACACCAGCAGTGCATAAGCGAGCGCCAAAGTGTTGATGCCGTGGCCTTCGCCGTATGCCCGCGTAAACAGGCACACACACACACACAAAAGAAAAGAGTGTGGGATGTGAAGGAGAGGGCACTCGAAGCTTTGAAGATATGTGCCACGCTTAGGGGAGGACGTTTGGGACCTGCCTGCGCATGCGTCATGGTGGCGCAGCCAGCCTTTCCGACCTGTCCTCGAGTCTCGCCTCCGTTTCGTCAGCGCGAACCCTCCAGCCAGGAATGTTGGCCTGCTAGGGCACGTACCCGTCGTCGTTATTCTTACCCTCTCTCACATCTCCCGGATCACTTTCGGGCAGCTTTCCCGTGGGCCACGCCATAATATAGTATTCGGTGTAAAGTACAGGGCATCGATTATATTCTCCGAAGGCGTCGCGCCCTCCCCGAGTTTTTGTGTGCCCGATTTCGATTTCCGTCTTCTCTTTTGTTTCTTCGATCTTCGTCTCGTCATTTTGCTTACGCTTCCTAACAATACCATCCCATTCTATGGAACCGGCAGCCTGTAGAATTCAACCGTTCGCCCTTTCATCACACTTCCCACCACGCCGCCTCTTCTTGGGAACGGCGTTTAATTTGGCCTCCCTTACCCCAATGTCTTTGTCAATGCGCTCTTTGGAGAAGAGGGGGGGGGGAGGCGCTCCTTATTCGGCTTCGGCTTCAATCTTCACAGCGCCCGGCACGCAACGACACACCTCAAAAGCGAGCCAGAACCGACCACGGGACTCCTCCGGGAGATTCAACTTTCTCCCTCTTTCTCATCCTGCACTTCCTTTTCTCAAATTTCCCCTCAGTTTCCCCACTGCCCTTCCCCTCCAATGCTTCGTGCTCCCGACCTGACCGTGGAACCGACATCGGCATCGTCTTACGCTATACAGCTGGCCTCGCTTCTCAGCTCCAGTTCCCGCGCTGGCACTAGCTCGGTCTGTGGGGACTCGAATTGCAGTTGACAGCAGAGGTCGGCGCATGCGTGGCACGGTTTCGGGGCTTGCCCGGCAGCCAGGTTAGAAGCATAGAGAAGAAGAAAAAAAAAACGGCTTTCTTTCTTCAGTTGGTGACTTCTTCACTGAGATCTCTCGGTAGTTCAGACAGCATGCAGTCTCCCCACTACCTGCCTGTTAGACCGCGCGCTTTCGAAATTGTCAGTGCCAACCAATGTAAAGGAACGAAATGAAAGGCAGGAGAAATGCCCTCTCCATCCCCTTGGCTTTTCTTTTTTTACATGTGCTCTGTAATTGCACAAAGGCACAGAAGACAGTCTGTTGGGTCAATTTATTTAGTTTTTTTGTTATTTAAAAATGGCTTAAAGAGTGCAAGCCGGGCAAATAATAAGAAGACTGAGTGAAAGACACGCTTGACAGTTATGACTGGGAAAAAAAAACATGCCGGGGCAATGTAATTATTGTAAGGGCCGTGAAAAAAACACTTATCGAGCCCACTGAATATGAAGTTAGTATGAATACATTAGTGCAAGATTTGAATACATATGTAAGCCTATAAAAATAATAGGAAGAAACAAGCGCTTCAGAAACAATTACATAAATCACAGAGTAAGTTGGCCAGTACATCGACAGGTAGTGTGTAAAAATAGTGGTAGTTCAATAAGGACAATAGTCGAATATGTAGAAGAGAAGGCGAAACCGCAGTGTAATGTAGACGTTGGGTTTAACGAAGATAGCCAAACCGAATTGGAACATATGGGCATTAAGAAGATTATTGATTCTTAAAGCTGCCACAAAATTAAGTTGGTTAGTTTTGAGACATGATGTACTTTGTAAGGTGATTTCCTTGATGGATCACCCGTGGCATGCGGTATAGCGTTATTAATTAAACGCACCAGTATTTTCGCAAATGAGCATGATCACAAACAAGGAGATAATAAATGAAGTAGTGACGCCTTGCAGCTTCCTATAAAGTTGTGGAATTGTGATGCTAAAGCTGGGCCATGATGTGTCTCTAAGGGCTGAGGCGAATGCATGGTGGTGGTGTTGGTAATCATGTTGTTGATGAACGCAGTGATTCATGGCGCGAGGGCCACGTCCAAATAATGAAGGGCTGAAAGAAAACATCTGTTAAACTTATGTCATGAGTTATAATTTCTTTACACCCTCCATCGATTAAGGAACGATAATGGGGGTACCAGATGGTATAAAGAAATCTGCGCTCAGAACGAACTATAGTTTATTGGTCTTATTCAGTATGCAAGACAGAGATTCACATAGGGTTCGACGTAGGCACCCCTTCTCACACGGAATTGTTAGCACGCATGGATATTTTATGTGAAAAACAATGCAGATTCATGTTTAACGGCTGCGTATTTTTTGTTCCCCGTATCCCTAGATTAGGTTGCTTCCAATTTGCTGATTGCAGTAGAAACTGCTATTCTCTCAACTTGAGTTTGCACTTTGTTACTTGCAAGGCCATTACCAGATTTTACGCCAACTACTCATACATTAAAAATCTGATTGAATCACTTGATAGTCACCGCCTATAAGATAGTATTCGTCAAGGTACTACGTTACCGCACGAATCTGTATTGAAAACGAGATAGAGGTGCACGGATGATACACCATGAAAACTGCACACGTTAATAGTTGTGTACAGCTGCATGTAGTACAAAAGCACGAGTGTGGCTTTCTAATTGGTACTACAACGCATGACCAATGATCTAAATGGCTGAGAGGGCGTTACTCGTTTAGCATCAGTGCGGACGTTAGAAAAAAGATCACGAGCTCAGTGAAGTGTTCAAAAGCATGGAGAGACGTGTGTTTCACTGAGTGTATTTTTTAGGAGGGGGCGCATATTTAAGAACGAAGGTTTTGTAAAGCGAACTCGTAATCACTGTGAAGTTTTATACCACCGGGCGCCACAAAGCTGAACATTGCTTGCATGTGAACAACCTCCGCTATCAAAGATTGTGGAGAATGGTTGCCCTATGGCATCATATGCTAATGGCAGTAGGTCAAGGGATCAATTCAGGTTAAATTGGGCCCTTAATGGCTCCATTTTTAAGATGATAGGTGTAACCTTAACGACCAAGAAGATAGCAGAGTGGTTGAAAAAAAAGAAATTAGCATTTGTAAGGCACGTCGAACAACTGCGAATAACAGCATGACTTCCTAAAAAAAAGCTATAGCGTGCGAGGGGTACGCAGAAAGTCGCATGAGCAGATGAGGTGGCGAAGTTTGTGCGTATAGCGTAGCCACAGCGAGTGTGGGACCGAGTGGATTGGTGTTACATGGGACAGGATTTTTCCCTGCAGTGTTGTTGTTGTTATTATTGTTGTTGGTGCTGCTGCTGCTACTACTGCTGCTGCTGCTGCTGCTGCTGCTGATGATGATGATGATTTTCGCGGCGTATTAGGTTTCGGATAATAGAAAAAAATTCCGCCATATCCACGAAGTGAGTGATGATGAGTGGGCGAAGCTCCGGAGGTAAACCTGGTAAACCATGAATCCTCTGTACATTTTGCCCACTCGATTTTATTACATCGCTCCCCCTAGCGTACGTCACCGCACTAAATCGAACGATTGCCTTCAACCAATGACACGCGCCATATGTGACATCATTCCTATTTTATAAGATCTCGCGTCTTTCATCAACTACAAGTACCGCTTTCTAGTTTATAACATCTTGCATCTTTTCATCATCAGCTACAAGTACCACCATCTAGTAAACACTACAAGAACTAAACGAGAGGTGGCTACATACAGGAGACGGTACCGCCATCTAGTGAACACTGCAAGAACTAAACTAGAGGTGGCTACATACAGGGGACGGTACCGCCATCTAGTGAACACTGCAAGAACTAAACTAGAGGTGGCTACATACAGGCTACAGGGGACGCGCAGCCCACGCCCTAAGGAGCTTCGCCCCTAAAAAAATCACACGCTGGAGTCCTGCTGCCACATTGCGTGTGGCATGTAAACGCGTAGTTTTGGTGTGTCTGCAACATATGTGAGACATGAAATTGTCCACAAGTCCAAGCTACGGAACAGCGAAAACGAAAGGTGGCTTTAGTTTTGTAAGCAGGTTACGGTGTAACCCCATCCAGCAGGTATGTTACTTTCGAGATGTAGGTATGTGACTTTCGAAATGTGAGCGCGCGCTCACGTTATGGCTGCAATAGCAACTCACGTGCGACCGAGTGATTGTTTGAAATGCGGGTATTCGTAGAAAGCAAACTGTCTACACTAATGCCCGCGGGCTATGTATATCGGCGCTTACTTCGCAAACCTATGCCAGTTTGCACTCATCTTAAACATCATGAAATAGGTTATCGTCATATAGCCGCCGTCGATGCCATTTGCACTAGCGAGGTGATGAAAAATGTAAAAAAAAAGGCGATATCAATTCTCAGCGTGTAGATATCTGAAAGTGTTTTGGCGCGAAAAAGCCTTTTCCGTCGTACTTGCGACGTGAAACGTAGCCATTGCATCCCTAATTCAAATGCATGATCGAGGACGTCGGTTGCTTGCAGTACAAATCGATAGATGCAAACGAGGTGCAGAAATGCGCAGGCTGAATAGTCGTTAATGAGATGCTAATGACTTTCCGCTGATCGCAGATGATGTTTCGCTACGCCTTGCTGCTTCAGACTCAAGGCAAGCCCTAGTTTCATTTCTATATTATTTAGCTCATGTTAGTCTCTCACTCGTATGAAGCTTCCCTTTTCTTTCACTGCGACGAGCCCCCTCAGCCAAAATGGTCATTGTTAGGTCTCAATAAGCCTCCCTTGACACATCACAAAGACGTTGAGCTTGAGCGAGCGATAACACTTTCAATGAAAACTCTAGCTTAATTTATGCACTTGCGTGCGTTGTATTCGGGATAACAGACTGTGTGCTGTCAGCGTGCTATTGTGAGAATGTTTGCGCAAGACATGAAAAGTAGCATCAATTTAATGCCTCTTTCAGCACACGGTAAATGCACTGCATGACTGGCACGGCATAGCCTAAATCAGCGATTCGAAAATTCTAGGAACGCGAATGTTTCCTGCTCTAAAAAACAAACAAAAAAAATAACCAACGTGCATCGACACATCAAAACGCAATGCTAGCTACACGGGGAATGCATGCACAAAACTACAGTAACATCCTAGCGGACAATGATATTCCGATTGTTCCCCACTGCAAAAAACAGTCATTCCTAGGCAGTTGGCATAACTTGTTGGCCTTCTGGTAAGCAAGCGTTACCACAGTCCACTAACTTTCACAGTTGTCAGTACTACATATGTCTGTTTGCAGTTGACGGCTTAACATTTTATGAAAGTTTTAACGATAATTAACGACTACTTCCATTTCAATCGCACTTTTTCGACCAGTTTTTCACCGTACTGCAGTATATAATGGCCGAGGAAGAAAATGCCGCAAAAATAACCAAAACGCGGCCAAGTTTTTATGTGTTCATGTTAATGACTGAGGGCTCCCAGATCTGGATGAACGTTTGTCCTTCGTGATCACCCATCGTCCTTTGACGCTTAGTTCTGAGCCGTGACAATATGATGAAAGTGGGGTTGCAAATTAAATAACACAAAAATAAGACACATTTAGGGCAAAATGCCTGCATTCCATGACGCATTTTATACAGCAGATTGAAAAATTGAGAGCACTAAAAAAACCAAAAGACACGGGATAACAACCTCTGATCGTCCTCTCGAAATGAGTTATTTCATTAAATTTATCTAATGTAAGATCTACCTGAGTATAATTTTTAGCAATTACTTGGTGAGCGAGGGAGAACAAAGAGACCACGCCTGCACGCCAGGTCGGCTGTTTGTTTGTTTGTTTGTTTGTTTGTTTGTATTCTCTAATCCATGGCTCGTACCCACTCTGGGGGTAACTGTTCTTATTCTGTCTTCTACCTCCTCTTTCTCTAGCTGGGTACGTGCCCGTGTCCCAGTGACGTTGTCATCTTTACAGAGTAAAGTGGCACCAGGTAATGTTACAGATAGGCGTCTAGGTGCTGCTAGGTGCGTAATTTTTCCTTCGTGAGTGTTAAAATTTTTACTTATCAGTGTGAAAAGTAACACGTTATTCATAGTCAATCATTTGTTAGTTATTTCAGATAACCAAAGTTTTTGGTATCTTACGGATTGAGCCATTTATTTGTGCAAACAATAATTGCCGTAAATAAAAAACTGATACTTAATAATAATAATAATAATAATAATAATAATAATAATAATAATAATAATAATAATAATAATAATAATAATAATAATAATAATAATAATAATAATAATATTATTATTAATAATAATAATAATAATAATAATAATAATAATAATAATAATAATAATAATAATAATAATAATAATAATAATAATAATAGTAATAATCAGCCTGACTACGTCCACTGCAGGACAAAGGTTTCTCTCATGTTCCGCCAGTTAACTCGCTCTTGTGCTTTCTGCTGCTAATTTACACCCGCCACCTTCTTAATATCATCTGCCCACCTAAACTACTCTCTCCCCCTAACCCGCTTGCCTTCTCTGAAAATCCAGTTAGTTACTCTTATTGACCAGCGGTTATCCTGTCTACGCGCTACATGCCCTTCTTTCAGTGTTAGTTAAACATGCGTAACTATGGCTAACTCTGATTGTCACCCACCACCACTCATTCTCTTCTTATGCTCAGCCCGACGTGTGATCAGAGAAAATATGCACATTATATAAATCAAACAAGCCAGAAATGCATCGTAATGTGCCCATTCTTTCGGTTAATTAAGCCACACATTCTTTCAGTTTGGTCCATACAGCTTTATTGAGTCGGTGTAGCTATATTTATCCATTTTTTGGTATCAGTAATAAACAAGACGGCAAAATAACTGTTATGTTAGTAATATTGAACATGAGCAAGGTTTTCTGGTGTTTCCCTTCTTCCTGGTGCGGATAGTGAGTGCAATGAATCTGTTAGCCTAGAACATGAAAAACATCAGCGTTCATTCGGCGCGAGGAGATTGCGGTCTTCATCGTGAGGCCTGAGTTTTTTTTTTCCTTAACTGTTAGAATATACAAATATAGTAACATCACCTAACTGAAGTGAATATCAATGGTTATATTAGTAACGATGCTTGCTCAAGTCTCCACGCACGAAGACACTCAAAATACTGTCAGCTGTTGTTTTACGTAGAGCTGGCTTTTTCACACAAAGTCTCTTATTGCAGTGAAGCGAAAAAGGACGACTGCTTCACGTCATCTTTAGCATCACCATGTCTATCATAGCACTTGACAATCAAAGTAAAGAAAAAATCTTTATTGTTGTATTATCCATAGTATGGATACTCTAGATGCATTAACGTCATTGATGTCAGCGTCAGTGTCGCTGTGATGCGTCATATAACGTCCAATGCAATAAAATTGACACGCACGTTGTATATGTTTATGTGCTACTGAAAGCATGAGAAGGAAGCTTCTAATCGTGGCTCAAACCTACAGGAAACACGCTGCCCGAATGTTTCGTTGCCCGAAATGTATATGGTGGTCCCGGATGGGCTATGTGTGACTCCAGCAGGAACTGCGTACTTTCATAAGCCGGGCACGGTCGCGTACGTCCCATCTTGACAGGAATCAGCAGACGGTTCACACATTTGTGCGTGCTGTCTCACCGCTAAGCTTGGCGTGAAGCAACAGACGGCAGATAGGCAGTGCTTTTTTCTGCCAGAGTTCTGTTTATACGCCAGGTTGGATACTTGATGAGTTGTTACCAGCAGGGATTACTATGTATGATACTTCCAATGTTTACACTCGCATAAATTGCCTCGCCATTGTCGGGAAACTGAAGCTCTTTAAAACTTCACTTGGAGAATGTGACAATACCATACAGAAACGTACATTCGAAAATTTTATAGCCAAATACAACTGTGTGATCATTGGTTGATAGGCAATGTATATACATATGTCGGAACACTTAGTGTTTTTGTGGTGTAAGAAATAAACTCAACTAAATATGTGTAGACGGAAAAACAACAAGACTTGTGCATAGCTGTTCAATTACAAGAAGAACTCTAAGTGTGACATTTGTGCTTGCACCACACATTATTATGGCAATATTTCATGTTCTATTGTGAAGCACGTACACTGGACGCGTGTGTTTGTAAAGCATAAAAGTTACTTTCACTGCATTTACAAGCAAATGAGGTTATTTTGACTGCATCTACAAGCACATGCATGACTGCGTGTTGGAACATCCGCTTTCCACGCAAACTACCAGGTTGCGGCCCCCCACTCAGACCCAGAAGATTTCTTTAAATATTTTGTTTGCATATTTCTCAATTTTTTGGTCACGCAAAGATAATTTTTCACTCACAACGAAGTCCCGCGAATTGAGCTCTCTGTGTCTTCTGTTGCTCGTCGTTGCATTCGCGTCTCGTCAATAAATAACCTGAGCGTCGGTAGAAAGTTCTTGCGCCCCCAAAAGGAGGAAAACGACGATGCCGACCCAGTATTCACTGAAACTTCGCAATGGTTTCCGTTACTTTGCTTATGCGGACATATGCTTTATTTGCGATCCTACTCCTAGTGGCTCAGCCAAGCGTGAGGAAGAGATGAGTATTTTAAGGAAAAAAGATCTGACAGTCGGCATGATCTAGAACTTTTAAAGCACAATGCCTCACAGCTTTTCGTGGCAGCACTGACACTATGACAACTGATGAAACCTCGGGGTTTCCTCTCCAGCAAGTGGCCCTGATGGACGTCTCGTGGAGTGAAATTGCGTTTCCGACACGTGCTGACTGACAGATGGGACAGGGTTGTCCACAATGTGACACCATCGCCGAGAGAATGGCTCCGAGCACGGTGCATTTGCACCGATTCGAGGCTGTGCCTGCCTCGGTATGGTATTTTAGCTTCTTCTGTTGCTCTGAGCGCTAGAAACCGGTGGCAGAAGGAAACAGGAACTGTGACCTTGACACATGTGCAGGAGGCGTCAACTTCCGAACCCTACAGGCGTACATTTTCTTTGCTTTTTTGTTTTGTTCATTTGCACCCTGTCCGCTTCCGACGACCCCAATGTCTCTTCAACGTTGCTATCACGCCGCTTGAGTAACACTTTCAACGGCGGTGCCAGAGAAAGGTACACATATAAATTCTCTAAGGAACTCGGGGAGCAGAAGAAAGCAGGGAAGCAGGAAGTGATTTAGGAAGGTAATAGCAGCTTTTTTCTTCCTGTCACGTTTTCTTTTTCTACGCATCGATTGTCGGTGTGCAGGAAGTGAAGAAGAATAAACGGAACCGGCAAGAAGGAAACGAGCTGCGAACACACAATGTCAATACCGAAGTGGGAAACAATCACTCATCCGCTGCGCGTAGATTCCTCCGCTCCCACTGTGAGGTTTATTCGGCTGACCGAGCAAGTCTACGGTTTGTTTGCCACTACGTTTTCTGTCGCGATGATTTCCAGTTTACAGCGCCATTGTTCTGCAGCTGTAAGTATTCAACATATAGCAGCTAAAAGAGGAGACATCACAAGGAAAGGAGGGATGAGAATAGTGGAAGAAAGAAAGTATCACAAGCAGTTGCACATCAATCAGTCAGAGGAGATTTACGCTAGCAAAGCTGCGCTCTTTGGGTTGTGTTGGGAGACGGAAAAATTGCTGAAGAGTGCTTTCGATTACATTTAGATATTCGCTTCGACTGAACCCACTTGAAGGCCGAAAATGAATAGCTAAATGTCTTGTTCCGTCCAAGATTTTGTATGTACACATAGTAACTGAAAGTTCTGCTCATAACATCTCAAAATCGTTTGTGCTGTATGGAAAATTACTCAAGCTTTCAAAACTGGCAATGACAAATAATTGTAAATGTTTTTAAAAATATTTTGAAACAATATAAGGAAACATTACCACATGCTCAAAAATATGCTTCGAGTGTATTTCAGATGAAATTTCCCTAATTGGTCACCCTAACTAGCCAGACGCTGTTTTTTCTCTGTCTTTTTAACACGCTGGATGATAGCACGATGAATGATCCGTTGCACCCCGTTTTTCCGGACTTGAAAAAGAAGACAAGTGGTGGGCAAATAATCGTGATTTTCAATCTGTGCCCTGTAGTCCCAAGCCCCTTCTGATAATATTGCTTCTGCAGGGAACACGAGAGGTGTTGCTTTTATATATATATATATATTTATATGTATATATGTGTGTGTGTATTTGTGTGTGTGTGTATAATACTTCAGTAAGAGAGGCTAATCATTTGTTCTGTCATGTCTATAATAAAGGTAAATTGCGTCATAGAGAAGCTAGCAGCGATAAAATTGGAGTATCAAACTTGTTAACTATGACACATTCTCAGTAATACGTAAAACTATTCTTTTCCTATCAGAACAATTGCGCCGATTATTTCCGCGTTCATCTTTGATTCATACCTACAGCCGTAAGTTATCGCGCATGTTTGGTGACATTGATGTAGTGACATCAGGTGTTAGAGAAACAATGTGTTGGCGTAAATGACGTTATAACCGCGAAAACACAAGTGCACTCCGGGAGGTGCATTCTCACCGTCGACTATCGTCTGGCAGAAGGTTTCTCGCCGCTCTGTCTTCATTGCACGTTGAGAGCACTGTCAGTTAGAAGTGCAAGAGAAATGTCGTTTTTTTTTCTTTCATATCTTTATTAAATGTAACCGGATGTTTTCAAGGGGTCTTCATTCTCGTGTGATGGGAAGGAATAGATGGTGAGTTTATATCTCGCCACTAAGGAATCATTAATAAGTTTATATTGAAATGAAGCAATTAATGAAACTGGGTTGTATACGAGTACACCTTTCATGATGACAGTAGCTGCTTTTCTGTTTGCGACGCAACACGATTGTCTTGGATGCTGCAGATGTCATCAAATATTAAGTGCGGGAATGCGACTCCCTTTACAAAGTGCCCGACGAGCCGACAACACTCCGGGCTTTCACAGTCGGCGGCAGTCACCACCGATGCCCCAAACACGTGCCAGTGCCGGCGTGCGCGTGCTTGACGCACATTGAAACGCCCATCATCTCGCTTCTGTGTAGTACGCGAGGTTCATCGGTTACCCATCCCTTCCGACGCTTCTTCCTAAGACCAGTGCGGAGAGCGCCGGAGATACATCTCACCTGTCCTCGTGTCGACCGTGACGAAGAAGCCCTCCGGGTCGACCTGGTAGAAGGTGCTCACGTTGTTCTCGCTCTCCTCCAGGCCCTGCTCCTTCCAGATGTCCATGGCCTGCTTGAGCTCGTCTGGTCGCATGTGCCGAATCAGCAGGTGCTCCTCCTGTTGATCGTCGTCACCGGTGGCCTGGTGCCGGCGTGTCTCTGTTCCCGCCGTTGCTGTTGCTGCCGCTGCCGCGTCGGCCATCTCGACGAGCACTCGAGCGCTTCCTAGGGCCTCTCGGTGCTGTTTGCCGCCGATCCAGAGCCGCGCGTTCGTCTTCTATCTTCCCAATGCCGCTCTCTCTCTTCCTCCATCTCCCTCTCGTTCCGTGCACTCCACTTCGTCACCTTTTTCATCTTCGACAGCAGTCTTTCTACCCTCCTCCGTGCGCGGATCGTCTGGAGAGAGACAAAGTGGGGAAAAAAAAAAGAGTGTGGAAAGAGGATGGCCGAAGCTCGCTCTCCTTGTCGTCGAGCGATGCATCGCTCGCTCCTCACCAGTGGTGGCGGGTTTTCGCCAGCGCGCGAGAAAAGCGATCGATCTGCCTGCCTTCCGCCGCCGGAGTCAAAGCTGCCTTGCCACTACAGCGCCTGCGGCTGCAGCTTCTTCTTGTGCTGCTGTCTGGGTGTATTATCTTCTGCCGGCCGCGCGCTCCGCTTGACGATCGCGTACCTTCCTCTCTCTCGGGCACGCCGCCACCTTCGCTGAGTGACGGACCAGGAGCGTACGTCGCTCGCACACCGAGCGTGGCTTGGAGAGGCGCAGGAGCACGCGCTCCCTGTGGGGTCACTTGCGCGCTCGTTCTCTTTTGCGAGGGCTTGTACTTGCCTCGTGTAACGGAATTGAGGTACCGTTGTTGAAAGTGCGTAATCTCTTTAAGTAAGTGCGGGACAACAGGGTTTGCTGGGTTCTTAGGGATGAGCCTTCTTGAGTGCAACTGGGGTGCATAAAGCTTTGAAGAGTGTTATAAGACGGCTGACTTCTTTCCGCAAACACAATTTTGCGTTGTAATCTTTCATATTCAGTTCATACTTTGCTGAATATTTTTTAGGGGCGAAGCTCCTTAGGGCGTGGGCTGTGCGTCCCCTGTAGCCTGTATGTAGCCACCTCTAGTTTAGTTCTTGCAGTGTTCACTAGATGGCGGTACCGTCCCCTGTATGTAGCCACCTCTAGTTTAGTTCTTGCAGTGTTCACTAGATGGCGGTACCGTCTCCTGTATGTAGCCACCTCTCGTTTAGTTCTTGTAGTGTTTACTAGATGGTGGTACTTGTAGCTGATGATGAAAAGATGCAAGATGTTATAAACTAGAAAGCGGTACTTGTAGTTGATGAAAGACGCGAGATCTTATAAAATAGGAATGATGTCACCTATGGCGCGTGTCATTGGTTGAAGGCAATCGTTCGATTTAGTGCGGCGACATACGCTAGGGGGAGCGATGTAATAAAATCGAGTGGGCAAAATGTACAGAGGATTCATGGTTTACCAGGTTTACCTACGGAGCTTCGCCCACTCATCATCATTCACTTCGTGGATATGGCGGAATTTTTTGTTCTTAACGAGGATGGAGTGGGGAATCGAGGAGAAAAGGTGATGACATGAGACCCGGCGCAGATTTGCAGAATACAAAAAATTCGGGGCCCTAAAGCTTCGCCTGTAGTATTTGAACGCGATAGCGATATTTTGTGCCTAGTACGTATTTCAAACACTTAGTGCATGAAACCTTTTCGAATTTGCTATGCCCCCCCCCCCCTTCGTTGTCTCAAGGGAAGAGGCGCAGTAGCGTGTACTTTTTGTAGTGGGGTACCACTTTTCAACCACGAAAATATAATGATAACCACATGTTCTGAGCCCCGCTGGCAATGGGTGCTTGTACGACTCTATATTACGGCAGTATTTCTTGTTGCAATGTGAAGCATGTATACAGGACGCGTATGTTTGTAAAACATGAGAGCTACCTGCACTGTATTTCCAAACAGAGGTTGTTCTTTTCACTGTATTCAAAAGCACACACGTGGCCGTTTGGTCGAACATCCATTTGCCAAGCAAGCGACCGGGGCTCAATCCCCACTCGTACCCAAACGTCTCCGTGTAGGCCGCCATTCTGATGCGGGATTTTTGCAATCGTTTATATTCGAATCGTCCTTGATTTTTCGGTCACGCATAAGATAATGATTTTTCGCTCGCAACCAACGAAGCCAGTGCCAGACTTTCTGCGGAACGAGCTCTTCCATGTCATTGCATTAAAACTAGAGCGGTGTTTTGAAGGGCTCGACTAGCGATACGAACTTATGAGAAAGCATTCTTATTCGCATTACCAGGTTTGTGCTTCTCCCCTAAATTGTGTGGAGAAGCGCATTGAGATTATATGTGCACTTTTTCTTATGTAAATGTGGGGAAATCACATTCGTCATATTGGTGGTTCCAAAAGGTGGTTACATTGGTCCTGACACAAAGGTTACATGTGGTGGTGTAGCCACAGGGTGCAAAACACTCAGCATTCAAAGAGAAATTTTGCAGCACCCTGTAGTCACAGTCTCTTTTTTTAACGTTAAAGAACTTTAGCCAGCACGAATAATCATTTGTTAAATTCATTTGTGTGATAACTGGATGGTCGTTATGCCAGGGGCGAAACACTCGTGGAGCCTAATGACAATAAGACATAATTTGACAGCCACTATTCAGTTCATAGGCTAACGGGGCTGGTAAGAGGCCTTGACGCGTCGTGAATGTGGAGAATGCAATAACTAAGCTCACTGGATGCGACAAAACGTTCTAACAAATTAACAGCTTATTGAATTTGGCACCAGAGAACGTAACGAAACAGTCTGTGTAAACAAAGAAATACATGTGAATCTAAACCACTCCAATGAATCATTCATATGTGATTGTGATGCAGCCTGAAAATCTCAAAACACAGTCTCCGAGAGCCGGAACACGAATTTTGCATCGCAGCTGCGATACTCTTGAGAGCTTCACTTTGTATACAGCACTGCATGAGCATCCAGCAGCGCTTCTCGCTGAACTCTAAAGGCACACGAAGCTCCGCCTTGAAATTCACTAGCATAACCAATAAGCACACGAGCACAGATGACACGCAGTAAGCGTGGGCAGGAGTATCGAACAATATTATGCCCTGAGCTTGGCGCCCGCGAAGGCAAACTGTGACTGAAAATACTTTGTCGGTTAGACATCAAAATATATAATCGAACAATGCATAGATAACTAACAACGCGTTCTTTGCAGCAATATAAAGATCTCACTTGGTCCAACCTGTTTTTTTTATCCTGATAGACTCCCTGTGTATATTTGCGCCTCACTTCTTTACTTTGTCTTCAAGTGTTAACTAGATGAAAAAAAAATATGGCTCATATCTACAGACAGCACACTGGGTCGATAAAATTGAACAGCGCCATATATGATCGTCAGGTTGTGCCCTCCCGTGATATTCTTTGCACGGCACCTAGGCTTTCTTTCTTGTCTTGTAAATGTCGGTGAGGTTCAAAAACACTGCTGCAATTCTGATTGTAGCATACTTCATCCCGTGCTTCTTTACATTTTTTTCCTGAGTGCGCGCTTTGGCGTGAAATACGTGGGAAACAGCCTTGTCCAGGAAATGTCGGAGATGTCTTGCATTATCACGAGGAATGCTATTATCTGCAAACACAAAGATTTAAAAATTTCGCCCTCCTCGTGGGCCGCAATGATTCGGAAGCAAGTCATACAGACACTGTGGGATTGCAGAGTTTGAAGCACCAGACAGTAAGGCTGCTTGGCAAGGGTCCAGGATAAAAGAAGGTAGGTGTGTAGACAAGGATACCAAAGAGGATCAAGACAACACCAGGACTTGTTGTCTCGATCATTTTCTCTTGGGTCTGCATCTGCAGAGCTTATGCTATGCGGGACAACTTGACGCCAAGTCAGCCAGTGGACAGATAAAAAAATATCACTAGCACATCAGTGAGTGAGTGGACACACGTCGGCATAGCGTCCCTTATTGAATTGCTTTGCAAAGTCTTCTCCCTCACATTATGGCGTACTCTGCTGCTTTGTATGGATGTCTTTCCAAACGCAAACCCCTCAAACGCAAACATTGGCTTTTCTGTACAACTTTTTAGCTTAGCGGCTGAGCTACTCTAGTACGGAAGCGTACCATAGGAAAATAAATAAGGAATGTAAAGATGAAGCTTTATCCTATGCATGCGTCAGAATACAAAACAGATTGGTTTCTTAGGGGAAGCATTAGCTCGCGGCTAACTCCGCTGTCTCATACGTAAATATATGCAAATGCGTTAGTCGTTTCTCTTTCTTTCTATAGGAATCCTCTGCGCCACTCTTGAATAATAAAAGGGTAAACCATTTAGGAGAAAAGCTTCAATTATAGTGCCTTTAGAAGCAGATTGTCAATATAATGCTCCTGAGGACACTTTCAAAGAACAGTTTTAGACTATCAAGATGAAAACAAAACAAAAAAAAAACGCGGGAAGTTCGTCCCGAGTTCGCTTGGTACAGCGAAGCTGGTTGACTGACTCATGCAGTTTGTCGTACTGAATAAAGCATGGAAATCATCACGCTGGTGGCGATTGAATCCGGCGTGCTTGGCTGAAGAAACGGCAGCCGAGAAATGGCGACAGGCGGATCCGCAATACAAGCAAAATCTGCCACTTTGAATGCGTTGAAATCGCTGTCCTGTAGCTACAGTGTAAGAAAGTGTGGTGATTCCGATGGTGAGCTCCGCGGTGGCTTGGCTATTTTTAGCACAGGTGAGGCCTAGCAGCGGTGATTGCTATGGCAACGCACAGCAAGATTTTCTTTTTGTTAACGGACGCCTTATTGCCAACTTGACAGCTCCGTAAAAGAGAAGCTCCTAAAACAGAGAATCTCTCTGCCTTCACACATTTGTAAATGTGCGTCAACAGTAGACGTTACAATCAGTAAACAGAATTAGTAAACAGCACCCGTTATGTAAACTAAGGGGGAATACTTATTACATGCATTTAGAACTTCAGTGAGTCTATTTAGATGTTAACATGAAGATGAAAAACTCGTGCTGACATTTTAGCAACCAATTTTGTAAATGTGTGCAATGTATGTGTGCCTCGTTTTTGGTAGATAATTAGGTGCACTTTACAGCATTCTGATATTATTCTTTATTTACGATTTCTGAAACAGTCTTAATCAGTCTGAAGCAGTTTATATTTCAATATTGACTGCATAAATTTTCAAGATGTCCCTACTATAAGCCCTAAACTAGAAAAATTCCTTTAAAATCTCATATTACAAGTCACACTGTGGTACACTGCCCAGTTGCTTTTGAGAGAATAGTTTTTCGCGTTCACAAACATGCACGTATACGCAAGAAATCCTAGTTTTAGGTCGTTTGATGCTATTCACTGCATGCTCATATGAAATATTCGAGATCCTAGGCATAAATTATTTGAAGAAATTAAATGCTTTAGTGTGACTTTTCTTTATTATAATTTCAACAGGAATAATTTTTATTAAATGAGAGGGTCGAATTCATCTTTAGGGAATATTAACTAGCTTAGAAATACATAGAAAATATATTACAGCGCACTTTGTATCCATGGTTATTGTGTAAATATCTTTGGCTCTGCTCTAAACTCTTGAACAGCCTCGTATACTTTCCTGTCTCCGTGCCCAAGAGTCAGTGCACCCATGGATAGTCAGTTTGTTGGAGTTGAATCTAATATAAGGATGCGCAATTGCGTTTCTACAAATCACTTTCTTAATGCGTAAATCCTGCGACAACAGATCAAAAAGTGTTTCTTGTTTCATCTCCCACAATAAGAACAGAATAGAGAAGGTGCCAAACGGACTCTGTATAAGTAAAAATTCAATGATGGTACATGACAGCGCTGCCTAGTAATTGTAACTTCAGAGCCTCTATTATGAGATAATGTATTTTCCAGAGAATCAATAGGTGATGAAAATCAGCGAAATTGTTTAGAGCCGGTTCAGAGAATTCTCGCATCATCGTTTGCCTTCGGAATTTATAGCCGCTATGGTAAAAGCTAATCAAAAGAAAAAAATAATGGCTCATACATCTAGCGACGTTTTCAACAGTGCCTTAAACTTTTCATTTAGATAGCCCTGTATGCCCATGTACCCATGATAAGCGAACATACGATATGTTATCAGATATTAGTGTTTTGATTTCATTCAATACTTTTTCATAAAAGGCTGTAGACGCAATGCACGAGGATGAAATTCAGATAGTGAAGGTTATTGATGTTGTCCGTTTACAAGGACCGGTACTACCACTTGAGGTTCGGCAATAAAATGGGGTAAAATCTGGAAGGTGGGGAAAAGTAAAGTTCGTTCGAGAATAGAGCAGTATACCTCGATTCCACTCTTTTCTTCTCTCTGCATGCGAAGTGAGAAATTGTGAATAAAAGTAAAATAAGAATCATATATTGAAATAGCTTCTTTTAGAAATAAATTTCTTTAGTAAACATGCACCCTCATGCAATAAATGCTTGTACAATACGAATCATACATGTTCGACAAAGCATATTGTTCAATTTACTGATATGCGGCTGTTACACACCCTTTAGAAAAACACGCTACACGCTAACTAGTTGTCCAATCGCAGAAACGTTCTGAATTCCTTTTCATCATGCCCCGTAAAATACTAACCTATGACAAGGAGACGTTCATCGAAAATGGCCAGCCTTGTTCGAACACAAGATTAGGGAAGCGGCTTGTCCACGTCCACCTTGCAATTTTAAAGCTAAGCAGCGCTCTCTATTGAAGCCGCACTGCTGTCCTTTGTTGTCAGAGTTCAGGGGACCAAACTCAATTTCAAGCTTGAGTTGCCCCGAATGAGGTCGCATGTAGCCGTTGCTGGCAGAGGAGTGACACCGGTTGAGCTGACCTCGAACAAACATGTTAGATAATCCTTGTAGTGCCTGTGCAGTATCAGAAAAAAAAAAGGTTAGTGGTAAGCAGGGCAGCCCCAGCAAGTTGGCGGAAGTAGAAACTCACGCATTTTTCTAGAGCAGTTCTGAGAAGTAGGGTAGAGTAGAGAAGGACCCCCATAAAATGGCAAGCACCCACCCCAGAGAATTGGCGAAAATTCTTTAGTCAAGTTAGATTTTGCCTCTTTAGAGATTACAGAAGTAAAATTGCAACAAACAATGAATAGTATTAGAAATATATCAATAGGAAGCACTGCACATAATAACGAAGAGGAGAAGTGAAATGAAAGATAAAGCAATTTAGAGAAGTACAAAAATAGGAGAAAAGATCGACTCTATCATTGAAATATCTTTGAACCCTTATGGGGGTAGGGGACGGGAAACAGCCTAAAATATGCAACGGTGCTGATATTCCCATACACTTTTCTGACTATTCATGTTTGTTTGATTTTGGGCGAGTTAGCCGGTATAATTAGTCAGCCACCGCCACTGTCGTTCAATTGGTATAGCATGAAGCGTGGAATTGGCGTATACATGAGGAAGGTAGTGGCCTGATACTGCACCAGGGTGGTCAATCCTTCCCTGGTGGTCCACCGGTCATTAAGGATCACAGACTGTATTTCAAGGGAACGTAAGCGGGTTAGGGGAAGACAAAGTTTGGTGGGCTGATGAGATAAGGAAGTCTGTACGTATAAAGTGGCAGCAGCAAGCACTGGACCGAGTTGACAGGCGGAACATGGGAGAGGCCTTCGTTCAGCAGCAAGCGTAGTCAGGCTGATGATAATGATTATGAAGCGTGGAAACTTGGGAAAGTTGGTAAAACATAAGTGAGTGTAAGAACAGTGCATCAGACAAAGACTGACGAAGATAACACATGAAGCACGGTGCGTGTTATCTTCATCAGTCTTTGTCTTGTGCGCTGTTCTTACATTCAATGATATAGCATCGGATACGTTATTCAAAAGTTGCAGATTCGGACCCTCCATGCGGCAGGTTGATTTATCGTCCACTTTAATTGCTTTCTATTTACGTCATAAGAAGTGTAGTGCAGGTAAATTATGCGAATATTTTCCTTATAGCTTAGCCTCTTTGTCTCTTGCTTTCACAAAGGACAAACAAAAAAGCCATTCAACCGTTTGTTCTTCCCATTCTAAAGTGATTCAAAAGGCAATCGCCAAGTCACATTTCAGGTCAGCCCTTTTTAAGTCTGGTTCATGCAAATTAGCGGAAAGCCAGTCTCCAAGAAGCATGGTTGCAACAAGCAGCTTTCACCCGTACACCCCTTCAAGCTGTCGCAGAAACGTTGTCAAACAAGTTTTCCAAAGAGCACATGGTAGAGGTTCTAGCCGTTTCACCGATTAAGGATGCGTGCATATGTGCATAAGTTGTCGCAAACCTTGAAGGAAGTGGCAGCGAGGCACAAGATCGATCTCGTTTTTTTTTCTGCACATGCACATTATCCAATTGATGCAGATGTGTGATACATGCCCTACTAAAAGAAATGCCCCATAATAGCATGGATATCGTATGCCCGGTGATCTGAATCTGTTGTGTACCGAATTCCAGCTGAGGTTGTGTTTGCTTGCGGCAGATCAGTCAGTGTCCTAATGATGGGCTATCTGGCTATGTTAGCACTGCGGGTGCTTGAAGCCAGGAGAAGGGTCGACCCTCGCTTGACATTGCAGAACTTGAGGTTGATAGCCATGGCTGATGAATATAGATGTGGTAGGCTGCGGAAATGACTGATTATAGCGAGAGATATTAGAAGCCGTTATAACTTAAAATCGTGAACATGACATGCGCACTGGCGTGGCTTCACTTGCTCTTTAAGCAGGAAAGTGCAAGCAATGAGTGGGCACATTTTAGCTGTTTCTTTACCACTTCTACTTTTCTGTTTTTGTATTTTTTGTTTCTTTGTTATTTTAATTTAATTTATTGTCAGCTGTACATGGCAAACCGCGCACCTACACCTCTCACTTTAATCACCTTTTTTTTTCGCACACTTTTGTCACGGGTTATAGTTGATTGATTGATTTGTGGGGTTTAACGTCCCAAAACCACCATTTGATTATGAGAGACGCCGCGGGTTATAGTTGTCAGGGGATATTTCTCACCAGCCTTTGTTTATGTTCTTATTTTTGCTGGTGTGAGAGGGTCTTGTGCTTACGTGTGTATCGCTTACCTGCCGTGATGCTTTACAATAACTGTTCACAGTTGTTTGTGGCACCCTATCAGTTTGTTTCACTTTTCTGCCAAGTGCAGTGAGCAGGAAGGCCACGTATAAAAAAATGAGTTTTTACGTCTACTGATATGTTCTCTCAAGAACGACCTTTACTTCTGTTCTTATAGAAGCAAATACAGTCATAAAAAAAGCTAAAACAACGTTGCTATTGCGTAAAGGACAACGATTGCGTAAGTCCTCAAAGGGGCCCAGCAACGCTTCTTCAGCGTGGTGAGAAAACGCTGCCGATAGGTATTCGAGGCTCTTGAGAACACGGGAAATAAACTCTATAGCACTGCTGGCGGCCTGGAATTCGAAATTAATTCTCAAATTAACTTAAAAATTGCTCTCTTTTCTCTCAATGAACGATGCCATAAACACAAATGGCTGCGCAATATGCTCGAATTCAAGGCCATTGGCTGATTTTAGCATTTTGAGTGGCATAGTTACCGTGGCCGACGCGGGAGGCCGCCACATGCCTCCGCCCACACTCTCAATCACACTCAAAATAAGCCACGCGTTCGAAGAAAAAAAAAAAAAGGTGCTCAAGATGATGACGTGCACATGACGTAACTTCTTCCACCGTGTCATCCATCCTCGCTTAGCTTTCAGCGCGCTCGTCAGAACGAGAGAAGAGAGAAAGGAATCACAGCGTGCGATAAATGTTTTAACACCACTCTTACTTCACGGATTCTAACAATGTCACCTCAGTTGATTCGTGAGACATTAAACTTTTTTTTTCAATGAAGCCATTCAATGGTTGCTTGGAGAAGTGCTGCAGGGTCCCGCGCAAGGCTTCCAAACCCGCCAGGGGTGGTGCTACGGAGGAAGACCAGAAGCTCGCAACATTCGCTGAAGGGAGCGGTTATAAGCAATTGAAGAAGACCACTCACCGGGAGAAGGCTCCTGTCGCAACTGAGGAAAAAAAAAAAAGGCATGCGGGCAAAAAAGGCTCGTGAGACAGCTGAGAGCAAGGATACAGAGAACCCAAAGAAGGCCTAGCACAACTTTGCTGATTAACAGCAGTGCCTTTCCTGCTACGTGATGTGATGAGCAGGTACTGTCACACAAGGAATCTCGTATTTTTGAAGAGTGCACTGTTGAGCTAGATAATGGGCCACACGGTTTTGTAGATGCAGTACAAGACTCTTGCCTACAAAGGCAATAGGAACAGACAGGGCAAGTATTTTATTGGAGCTCGTTCGGTATAGAAGGGCAGCTTGCACAAGCGTCTCCATAACACATGCGTGAAGACGTAATAAATGGTTAGTGTTTTCTTGCGCAATATTTTACCCAATCTTTTGTGTCCTAGAACACCACTGAGCCTTTATTCGTACATTTGTTTATCGGTTAGCACATTTCAGCAAGCACAGGACCAAGTTGACTGGCGGAACATGGGGGAGGCCTTCGTCCTGCAGTGGACGTAGTCAGGATGATGATGATGATGTTTAAGAGCTTCTAGTATCCTTACCATTGTCATTTCATGAGGAACAAGTTCATCCCACTGTTATTTGAAGTTTCACTTTTTTGTAATCATTTTGTAAAAAAAGTTATATTTGCCTTTCTATTCTGTCTCCATCAGTAGAGTATTGTACGGAGGACAAGGTAGACAACGTTCTGTCTTGCCAACCAAGAACATCTGTGTCTGTAACAAAACCTAATTATAAATTAGAATTAGTTAGGTAAATGGTAATAATTGATCCTCTTCTATTTGCTCACAGTATTTACGTTCAGATTGCTTCTATTTCTATTTCTTGATGTTGTTAGTGGCAAGTTGCTGTAGAGGGAAGCCATCAATCCAAATACAAGCTAACCAAACCATAACGAAACTCTATAAACTAGAGTGCCTCGATGCTCGCTCCTACTATGAACCAACCGACCACGCCACCCGGGATTCAGTATTTTATTTTTGAGTTTATATATCTCTTTTTGCGTATAACTTTTGTCTCCTACATCTGCGTCGGCAGATTTCTGTATCTTTTTTAATGTGTGCGTGCCATATTATTTAATACCGGCACTCATCATCATCCATCTCGCCCAGTGTCGCTCGGTCGCTGTGCGTAGCAGTCTGCCCGAAATGTCGCCGTGGCTGTGCGGGGAGGTGAGTTGGTGACGAAATGGGAGGAATCGGCGAGTGTCGGCCCAGCCGCACGCGGCCGTCTCCGAGCTCAACGACACGTCCACGGCCGTCACGACTGTCTTCAACGGGTGTGTTGAAGTGAGCGCCCCGTATTTCGGGTCTTTTCATCGTCGCCCTCGCTAAAGGTATGAATGAAAGAAGGAAGTCTAAGGGCCTGTTTCTTTACCCGACACAACTTTTTTTCTTGAAAACTAGCGGACAATGCAGTGAAGGAAGGTATAAGGGGTGTTGATTGTACTGTTTTAGTGTATTTGTAGTAACCTGCATAAAGGCGTGGAGAAAGTAGAGTGAATGGAAGGACGACTTGCCGCCGGCCGGAACTGAACTCCAGCACTCGGATAACGCGCGCCCATGCTTTACGAGTTGACCAACGGTAGTGGCCGCCCACTTGTTCATTTCACCCTTGATTTATGTGCGTGCAGACCTGGGAGCCTTGTCCGAAGGGTGAAGGTTCGGCCTTTACCAGCGGCAAACTTTCTTTCCGTCATCTTTACTTTCTTCACGTCTATGTCGCGCTTACTTTAATACACCTAAAACAGTACAATAAGCATCCTCTATACTTCACTGGGCCTCATTATCAGTGAATGTATAGATTAGAACCTGAATAAAAACGCATTCGTGCTAACACGCCTTTAGCTGGCATTGTAGTCAGATAGGGAAGAAAATGTCAGCACCTACATACCTCAAAGAAAGAGTGTAATTTCATCATTAACACCTTTACCTAACACCATTACGTTTAGCTAACGTTTCGCAAAGTGACATTTGTGGAACAAGAAGATAGCGTCACTCGGACTCTGTTGTGTGGCCTATACACAGTACGTATCGCTTGTTCGTTATATTGGTTGTACGCAAAGCTAACATATGTTAACACAACGAGGATACAAGATTGGGGCTTGAGTGTATCGACGAATGCGAACAAAGAAAATCTTATTTCTGAATCGTTGTTTGTATATTCCGAGACGACCAGTGCTCGCGACATAGCAACGTAATTTTTTTTAATGTTTCAGGGCCTGTAGACAAAGGAAAAATTTGTACGTTTATATTGCTTCGGACAGCAGCCTGAAATTCAGATTTCCAGCATGGTCGAGCAACACGTATAGGGAATGCCAAGTCAATACCGCCATAAAATCGGTGGAAGTTCAAAGTTTTATAACACCTAGTGGTCCCTAAATTTTTGACGCTGATGTATGTAGGGGCTGCATTTGTAGTTGCACTGGCCAACACTGATTCGTGGTGATATGTAGCTTATTTCCTGAGTAAATATTAAAAACTCTGCTGTGGTTATGTCTTCAGACTGCAATTCGTCTTCCGTGAAAGTTTCCTTGTCAAAGTTATTTCTGCTAAAGGCACAAAGTGCTGTCTAATGAAAAAAGATTGGAACACTGTAAAATGTCCGAAAAAAACACATAACATAAATTAAAGCGGCTTTTTGTTATGACATTACATGTATATGTTGAAGAACCTTCCGGATAAACTGAAATCTGTGAACTATAACTGACACAGCAAGTAGTTCTGAATAACTAAAGCGTTTTTGATCCATGAAAGAAAATTGGCCCCGTATCTGAATGTTACAGTGCAAATGTCGTCGAAAAAAAAGCTGCAGCATTGTTTATCGGAGACGCACCGGGTAAGCGTATTAGGCTCGGCGGCAGGTCGCTACCCAAGCTTATAAGTGACCAACTAGTGCAGGTGTTCAGTCGGCCGAGGGGATGTTAGCCAACACCTCCGCTCGCATCAGAACGGCGCGGCCCGAGGACATCCCGGGGCTTCTCGACATCAAGAGGATGCTGAGACAGTTGTGCGGGGAAGCCACTCCGCAGGCACTTCAAACCCTCGACCCGCGAGGCTTTTTGGTCGCAGTCACGGACGCAGGCAAGCGGAGATATTCTGTAGTGCTTAGATAACAGTTGTACGTGATTGTTGCAAATTCAATAGGTAATGGCAACAAGAAATCTTTCAGAAAGTAAATAATCGATCAGAGTTTTGTGCCCATTGAAAATTTATTTATTTATTTATTTATTTATTTATTTATTATATACAGATACTGCAGGCCCTTCTCGGGCCCATGCAGGAGTGAATACAAATGATATAAGCAGACAATAAATACAGATACACAGTATATCTTGGCACATCTGAAAAAATAATACATAACAAATTAACAAATCAAAGGAGATATTCCTCACCAGTACACACACACACACACACACACACACACACACACACGCACACGCACACACACATGCACGCACGCACGCACACACACACACGCACACACACACGCACACACAAAAACACACACACACACACAAACACACACACACACAAACACACACACACACACACACACACGCACGCACGCACGCACACGCACTTGATAATATATGCGCTGCTCAAGTTTTTGTAAGTTTGCTTTATTACGTAAATAAGTTACACTGGAATGCCGGGAGTACAAGAAATATATGAAACGCAATTGCTAAATTCTGAACTCGTTCAATTTTTTAAATCAAATACTGCTGCCAAGGGCTCCAAATAACGTCGGCATACTCCAACTTTGGTCGCACTAGTGCAATGTATGCATTAATTTTGACCGTAGGAAGAGCGTTTCGCAGTTTTCTCGTTAAAAAGGACAATTTCTTTAGTGCACCCCTACAGATGTTCTCGACAAGCCGTTCCCAGCTGAGATTACTAGTGAGTGCGACACCTAAATATTTAACATGATCTGTTCTAGTGATTGTACTATTTCCCAAAGAGTATGTAAATTGTAGAGGCTTTTTTTGTTGGTAAACGCAATGAAACTAGTTCTTAAAGGATTTAGTTTTAATCCCCACGTTGCGCACTACGCATGAATCGAGTGTAAAACATTGTTTAGTTTAATTTGGTCTTCTTCACTATTTATGACAGCGTATATTGCGCAGTCATCTGAAAGTAGCCTAATCTAAATCGGTGGCTTCATACAGAGATGAATATCATTTATATTCACTAAAAAAAAAGAGGTTCAAGGACAGAGCATTTCGGAACCCCAGAGTACACTTCCAACTCATTTGAAACACACCCATTTATCGTGACACACTGTCTTCTTTGTCTCAAGTAGCATTTAATCCATGTTACAACCTTCCGTTCAATTTCCATAGCGAGTGATTTCGTTACTAGATCCTGATGAGGAACAACGTCCAATGCCTTGGAGAAGTCCAAAAATATGGCGTCGGTCTGGCCTTTCATATTGAGCGTGCTGATTAACTCATCAGTTATTTCAGCCAGATGGGTGACCGTAGATAAACCGGATCTAAATCCACGCTGTTGTGCATAGATTATTTTTTTTATTTTCTAAGCAAGTAATGATAGCCTTAAATATAATGTGCTCGAATAACTTACAGCAAGTGCTAGTTAAAGAGACAGGCCTGTAGTTGCTAATTTCTAAGGCGGGACCGTTTTGTATGTACTGGGACTATTTTTGTGGAGCGCCAATCATCAGGAATAACTTTAGTATTTAACGATATAATGTAAATATCACATAAATATTTTGCCACCTATTGAGCACATCCATTCAAGAAAGTATTCGGTAGCTCATCAGGGCCAGGTGATTTCTTAACATCTAGTTTGCGCAAAAGGCAAATAACGTCGTCCTCAGTAATTTCTACTTCTGGCAAACATGTTGAAATTTGTGATGGAACTGGTCATAACTTCCAACTGGAAGAAACAGTTGGCCAAGGTTTGCTGTGCTGAAATAGGCCAAATGTAAAATTGATTGATTGAGATGTGGGGTTTAACATCCCAAAACAAACATATGATTATGAGAGACGCCGTAGAGGAGGGCTCCGGAAATTTCGACCATACGGGTTTCTTCAACGTGCACCCAAGTCAAAATGTAAAATAGAAGGATAAGAAACAAGCTCATAGTTTGATAGGAAAACTTCATATCACCTTCGTAAAGTATAACTCAAAATGTACAAACCTACAGTATGGAGGTCAGCGTTCCTTTTTATGCCTTTTTCTCGTGCTCCGACCTATCATAGTTCTCAGCGTTACGTACAGTGTCATTCATTATAATTTTCAACACGGGGTCCTGTGGCCTTACCAGCTTAAAAATTGAGCATGGCTTCAACTAGCTCTTATTTCCAAAAACTAGACGATGTCCTGTCACTTGGGCATAATACCCGACAATAAATTATAAAGTTATGGAAGTAAGGACAACTTGAGGCATTGCGTTTTGTTTGTGCTCATGGGGGCACTCGCTTCTGGTTCACAAGTGATATTGAGTGCCACAGTACCCACTAGTCTTGATAGAGCAACTATAAAGCCCTCCCATCAGCCCTCTCAACCGGCCCACGCAGGCGAATTGTACGGCGGCTGCTCCATCAGCATCCTCTCCGAGAGTGTGGCCATGGTGGGCTTCTGGTGCGTGCGACCCGAGCTTCGACACAGCACGCTGCCTGAGCAGCTGTTGCGTGCTGCGCTCAGAAGGGCCGGCGAAAGAAACGTGGTGCTTCGCAGCGACGGCTGCACCGTACGGCAGCTGCAGCACGCCGAGCTCTTCCCTTGTGTCGGTCGCTGGCTGTTTCACAAGGTGGGACCCGAGCTTCCACGCCTGGATGCGCTGCCCGCGAAAGTCGAAGGCGTGCGCGTCATGGACTTCAATCCCTACACGCACACCGACCCCGTTGGCTGGTACGCTACGGACGTGCTCAAGATACCCATGAAAGAGTACCTAAGGTGAGCTTCGGGATAACGTGCGCCCGTACTCACGAACCACCTCGGGCCAAATGTATAGATGGTATGTATAGATGGTATAGATTGTAGTTGTGTAGATTGTATATAAGTGGTAGAGCCACGTATATATGGTACGGGCGCTATTCCTCGCGTCCGTTTTTCTCTGAGTCTCTTCTTTGCATGAGTGAAAACTGAACCACTGAGCGCTTCGTGGAGAGAAAGCTAAACACTTCTGCATAGAAGAACCGCCATTTCGATGCTGATGCCGCCACCACGGTAAACACGCAGGCTAATGCAACTGCCGTGGAGATGCCGGCGTTCAATGATCCAATAGCGAGTGATTTCGTTACTAGATCCTGATGAGGAACAACGTCCAATGCCTTGGAGAAGTCCAAAATATGGCGTCGGTCTGGCCTTTCATATTGAGCGTGCTGATTAACTCATCAGTTATTTCAGCAGATGGGTGACCGTAGATAAACCGGATCTAAATCCACGCTGTTGTGCATAGATTATTTTTTTTCTTTTCTAAGCAAGTAATGATAGCCTTAAATATAATGTGCTCGAATAACTTACAGCAAGTGCTAGTTAAAGAGACAGGCCTGTAGTTGCTAATTTCTAAGGCGGGACCGTTTTGTATGTACTGGGACTATTTTTGTGGAGCGCCAATCATCAGGAATAACTTTAGTATTAACGATATACTGTAAATATCACATAAATATTTTGCCACCTATTGAGCACATCCATTCAAGAAAGTATTCGGTAGCTCATCAGGGCCAGGTGATTTCTTAACATCTAGTTTGCGCAAAAGGCAAATAACGTCGTCCTCAGTAATTTCTACTTCTGGCAAACATGTTGAAATTTGTGATGGAACTGGTCATAACTTCCAACTGGAAGAAACAGTTGGCCAAGGTTTGCTGTGCTGAAATAGGCCAAATGTAAAATTGATTGATTGAGATGTGGGGTTTAACATCCCAAAACAACCATATGATTATGAGAGACGCCGTAGAGGAGGGCTCTGGAAATTTCGACCATACGGGTTTCTTTAACGTGCACCGAAATCAAAATGTGAAATAGAAGAATAAGAAACAAGCTCATAATTTGATAGGAAAACTCCGTATCACCTTCATGAAGTATAACTCTCAAAATGTACAAACCTACAGTGTTGAGGTTAGCGTTCCTTTTTTATGCCTTTTTCTCGTGCTCTGACCTCTCATAGTTCTCAGCGTTACGTACAGTGTCATTCATTATAATTTTCAACACGGGGTCCTGTGGCCTTACAAGCTTAAAAATTGAGCGTGGCTTCAACTAGCTTTTATTTCCAAAACTAGACGATGTCCTGTCACTCGGGCATAATACCCGACAATAAATTATAAAGTTATGGAAATAGGGGCAACTTGAGGCATTGCGTTTTCTTTGTGCTCATGGGGGCATTCGCTTCTGGTTTGCAAGTGATATTGAGTGCCACAGTACCCACTAGTCCTGATAGAGCAACTATAAAGCCCTCCCATCAGCCCTCTCAACCGGCCCACGCAGGCGAATTGTACGGCGGCTGCTCCATCAGCATCCTCTCCGAGAGTGTGGCCATGGTGGGCTTCTGGTGCGTGCGACCCGAGCTTCGACACAGCACGCTGCCTGAGCAGCTGTTGCGTGCTGCGCTCAGAAGGGCCGGCGAAAGAAACGTGGTGCTTCGCAGCGACGGCTGCACCGTACGGCAGCTGCAGCACGCCGAGCTCTTCCCGTGCGTCGGTCGCTGGCTGTTTCACAAGGTGGGACCCGAGCTTCCACGCCTGGATGCGCTGCCCGCGAAAGTCGAAGGCGTGCGCGTCATGGACTTCAATCCCTACACGCACACCGACCCCGTTGGCTGGTACGCTACGGACGTGCTCAAGATACCCATGAAAGAGTACCTAAGGTGAGCTTCGGGATAACGTGCGCCCGTACTCACGAACCACCTCGGGCCAAATGTATAGATGGTATGTATAGATGGTATAGATTGTAGTTGTGTAGATTGTATATAAGTGGTAGAGCCACGTATATATGGTACGGGCGCTATTCCTCGCGTCCGTTTTTCTCTGAGTCTCTTCTTTGCATGAGTGAAAACTGAACCACTGAGCGCTTCGTGGAGAGAAAGCTAAACACTTCTGCATAGAAGAACCGCCATTTCGATGCTGATGCCGCCACCACGGTAAACACGCAGGCTAATGCAACTGCCGTGGAGATGCCGGCGTTCAAGCTATGAAAACTCGACGGTTGAAAGAATGGTGCTGGGGCACAATAGTTCGCACGTAGCCGGAGTGGCCTGAGCTGAACCATGAACCAATTTTAGAACAAAAGTTCTACGGCATGCCTACAGAAGAACTGGCATTGGGGCAAGTTGAAGTTGGTAATGCATATTCAAATGGGCAGCGTGAAAATAAGGATGTGTCGCATCCTTATTTCACGCTGCCCTGTACCTGTTTTGGCGCTGCTCTTTTTCAATATTCATGCGTTTTTTTCAAGGTCACTCAACCAGTCGCAATGATCTTGAGCCACTGGTGTTCAGGTGCGGTAGACATGACATTACGCCCTGTGATACGCTGCGGAGATGCGTTGAAGCTGCGGTTCCACGAGAATAGGCAAAGCTAGACGACTCGCTATTCTACTACCCCCCCCCCCCCCCCCCTCTGCTTTTTTGTTTTTTACTGTCTTCCCCACCTTGAGAGGCAACATGTTTCATGTTCTATAGTTTCTTAGCAGCACCAGTGTATTACTAAAGTCCGAGTAAAATTGCGTGTAGCGTATGTACAAGTTATGCTGACGCAATTTATAAGTATTTACTGTACGAGTGCCGCTACTGTTAGCGTACACAGCTTCAAAAACTTTTTTTTTTCGTGGAAGCTGAAGCAATAAAAAAAATTTGGAGCGTATCACGGCAGTTTGACCCCTGCTGAATTTGAAAAGAGCTGCGGGAGTTCTTAGAAGGATCTGAGTAGCAATTTTCGTCAAAATGCAGAGGCTACGGCTGCAGGGCTTCGTGAGATGATGAGTGAACATAGGGATGCCATTCCCGGTATCCTGCGTTATCTGCAACAGCAGCGCTGCTTAAGCGTGGCTTTCTCGATTATATGCGGCAGAGGAACATCACTAGTTAGTCACGGATGGCATGGTTGTTCATACAAAAGGCTGTTCTTGATGTAGCATTCGGCGGTTAGTCGTTATTCTAGACGTCTTATTTCATCTGCAGAACTTTCATATTCGATTGTAAAGGGATTCATACTGATACTGATAGAAATATTACGGTGCCTCGGTGACAGCAACGTACCTAATAAAAAGAGGGAGCCGTTTTCTACCCTTTTTTAAAACTTTACCGAACAGACCACGAACATAAGACACACAACAATTGATACTAATAGTAACAAAAGAATTTTGCAGTGAACCAAAAGAACTCACACACATAAGCAAATTAGTACAAGCATAATAAAAAAATTGGGGTACTTTTAAGCTTCACCTTCAAGAGTTAAACGCGATATCGAAATCTGGCCCTTAGTGCACCCTTCAACCGCTAGGTGCATATTTATCATATGTTTTGTTACATATACATGCACACACAAAAACACGCACACAGTAGATTGGACCAGTGCGCGCTATTATCGCCGAATGGGCTCGTTTTTGTCGTAACACCTGTCGAACTAAATGCGTTAAAGGGGCCCTGAAACACTTTTTCAAGTAACCATGAATGGACTCACTAGAGCTTATTGCCTCACGAATTTAACGCCGCAAAAATTTCCAGAATCCATCCAGTGCGAGTGGAGTTACAAAGGTTTGTCGCATGCTGCAATTGCATTCTCTCTTCTCTCGTACCGACGAAAGCACTGGAAGCTAGGCAGGGACGGGTGGCAGGGCAAAGACACTACCGCGCCTTGTGACCTTGAGCACTTTTTTTCTTCGAATGCGCGGCCTTCTCAGTGTGATCGCGCGCGCACGCGTGGAGAAGTAGTGGCCTCACGCGGCTATTTCGGTAACTTGATTTTTTGGTCACAGACACACAGACTATTTTTCGCTCACAACCAGCAGGGCCGACGCCGGCGGCCGGTTTTCCGGGACACAACCTCTTTAACGCTATCGTGTTAAAACAGTCTCACAGGTGTGCGCAGCTACTGCCGCGAGAAACGTCTAGGCAAAAGATGCGAGCACGGTGATGCTGTCGTCGGATGAATTTGGCGAAGAGAAGGGTGACGCTCAAGTGTATGCACCGACGAAGCAGGTAGGTGCTGAAGTCAAGGCAGGCAGTCTTCTCGGACGCGCGGACCAGAGACCACAACCAAGCACTCTGGCCTACGTCCGACATTTGACCTGGGGGCTGCGGTAGCTTTCCGCTGATTCCGTGGACGTCAAAGCTTGAGATCGAGTGAATCAGGCTGCTCCGACTCTTGGCTTCCGCCAGGCACTCGGGACAAACTCCGACCATGATGCTGGCGCACCGCCTCCCCCCTGCTTTCGCCCGAACACCTTGGCAACCACGTGACACTGCATTCCATGCGCCCTGTTCCCTCCCTTGTGGACTCCTGTCCGCACGTGGGTCTTCTTTTCCTCCCTTTCCGCCACTCGCCACGTTGCCACCATTTCACACCAGCACAACCGACATCGTCGTCTCCTATTCCACATCACGCCGGAGCACTGCAGATCTTTCGTGCGCACACCACATCACACTGATACACTTGCTCGCGCTTTAGTCATATGAACAGTTTTCTCTCTTTTCGGATCGGTGAGACGCGGGAACCTACCACCGGCGTGCAGCACGGCTCCGCCAAATGAACCGAAGATGACCAAGGTTTCCACGCGTACACTTGCGACTCGCTTGTGTGGGCGAAGCAAGACGAACTTTTATTTCACGTATTCCATAGCTACTGCTGCAACAACCACCGAAAAGGTTACGTTATGATCGACAATAATGTCGGTTGCTGACCACGAAGTCTTTCCGCATTCTAAATATTTTCAACTTCCCTTTAAGTACTTTAGAAAAACTTGACAATGGGCTAGTTTGTTAAAATTTATCAACGTTTTTTGCACAAACTTTACAAAAAGAACTGAAGACCATGACGAAACACGAAAGTATCCCAATGCGCTGCTTCTTAGCAAAACACAGCAGGTGAATGAGGTAACACATAACCCACATGACCTACGTCACTATGTTATACCGTGACGTCACCACTTGCGTTCATAATAGTGTCATGCTGTTATGTCATCGCATGATGACATACAACATTTCGGAACGTCATTAGATGATATCATCGTTTAGTAAAAGGGGAGTCGACCCCGGAGCAGAAAGCCTGAAGGTGCGAGGAGGGGAGGAACAGTGCAGTTACCTGAGAACTTCGATGCATTTCAATGCATGTATGTCATTTAATGCATGTTCAGATGGAGTAACACGTCGTAGAATTTCCTTTCTTTTTACGCCCGCAGTGCCTTGTCCAAACAGCCGGGCATCGTGTTCAAGGTGGCAGTCGAAGGCAGAGCGGTCTGCGGCCTGGGCACCATCGAGCGCGACGTGGGCGGCTGTGCCATCGTCCGCCACCTAACGGCCAACAGCTTGCGTGTGGCTCAGCTTCTGGTGCGAACACTGATCGTCGAATTCCCACCGGCAACCTCGGCGGGTGTATGCATGGTGGCCAGCGGCAAGCGCTTCTCCAACGAAGCCGGTCCTTCCGGAGGAAGCAAGCCAGCCTTCTTCTACGAGCCGTTGGGACTGCAATACGTCTCCACCATGCTCATGGCGTTTACGCAGCGGGAGCCCCATATCGATTACAAACGCGTCTTTGCACTGTATGCAGTATGCTCTCTATTGGTGGTTGTCACAACTATCTCTGGGGCTATCATTCGGCGGTTAAATGTATGTTCGTTAGATATATTAGAGAGTATTAGTACTGCGTACCGGGCGGGCTTGCGCCCCGTTTCGTGTAGTGCACATGCGCACACCGTGATCGTTTCGTGTAGTGCACTTGCGCATACCGTGATAATACCGCGACGAGCACGTGTCATGATATGTACGCCGCTGCGCTGTACGCGCGCGTGCGTAGGTATCAAGTGGCCGTGCTGCCCGTAGCTCTCGTTTGTTTGGGACAGCGCGAAAAAGTTTCGCAAAAGGGTGACGTCGAACATAGAGTTTCCTAAAACTAACTAGAGGGGACACTAGCTGATGAGGATAGGGGGAGGGGGGGGGTTTAACGTCCGAAAACCACCATGGGATTATGAGAGATGCCGTAGTGGAGGGCTCCGAAAATTTTGACCACCAGGGGTTCTTGAGCGTGCACCCAAATCTGAGCACACGGGCCTACAGCATTTTCGACTCCACCGAAAATGCAGCCGCCGCAGCCGGAATTCGATCCCGCGACCAGCGGGTCAGCAGCCGAGGGGACACTGGCGCTGCGATCGTTCAGGGACCATGGGAATTATGGGTATGACATGGTTTTGCCTAGTCTTGATGCTTGCGAGTGGCGAACGCACTTGCGGCTTCATTTATTGCGGTGTTTTGGTTTTGTTTTGAACAAAAAAAAAAGAGCAAGCTGTTTTTCACTTTGTGAACCGATTTGGAGTGGTAAGTCCAATAAAATATTAAGGTGTTGAAGCGTAACTGCCGAACATTTGCCGATCGCTGTTTCGTGGCAAAGCAGCTTCAAGCCACGCGAAGCCAGAACGAACGTAAAGTATGATGAATGGACAAATCCGTGTCATACCGATAATTGCCATGCTCGCTGAAGCGCTATGCATTGTAGCTTCCATAGACACTACTACTGCTACTCCTCCTCCTACTGCTACTATCCTCTTCCTCCTCCTCCTCCTCCTCCTACTGCTACTACTACTACTATTACTTGTACAACTAAACTACTACTGCTACCACTAATACTGCTACAACTACTGCTACTACAACTGCTACTAGTACTACTGCTACTACTACGACTACTACTACTACATCTACTATTACTACTACTTACGATGACGACCCTGGGTAAACCAAGACACTTTGTGTCTAGATCTGGCCTGGTGCCATCTACTCTATGCTGGTAGTGTGCTAAGAGCAGTAAAATATTGTTTTATTTATTTATTTGGCGTATTTCGCTAGCTACAAGGCAAAAACGTTTCAAAATTTCATGCAAAAACCTAAATATAATATTTGGAATTCTCAACCTATTCATTCCCTTGAAGCGCTTTTTCTGGGTACAGCAACAGTAACGTCTGCTTAGTAATACATGAATTTCTATGGCACAAGAAAAAAAAGTCTTTAATTTATTCCCAATCAAAATTTTTGTACTTCATTACCCCTCTCGCTATAGTTGCTTGTTTCACATATCATTCCGATATCTATAGCTATATAAAGTAAACGTTTTTCAATTTTCGGTAGTACACTAAGCGACTGATTTTTCCTCATCATTCGTTTTTATTCAAAATTTTCCCCCGTCGTTTCATGGCCGATCCCCCCTAGTGAGTATCGGGGATAAAGCAAGCAACTAGGTGCCCAAAATTGGGCACCTGGCTTAGGGTAAGCTAAGTACCCAAGTCAAACAGCAGAGAAAGTAAGGCTGCCAGAAAGAATATTTTAAAAAAGGAAGCTTTGTTCAATGTACACTGCAATCTTCCTAAACGTAGGTCCTAAGCAAAACATGGTACAGCTGCAAAAATTGAAGCGAAAGAGGCGTCACGCCGAGCGAGAACGACACTGACATTCTTCAACGCTGCGCTTCGGTGGATGTTTTTCGATTCACCGAGAGCACAATATAGTTTCTTCAAGATTTCTTGTTACTTAATTATTTCATTCTTTTTTTGATGAAATGTTCCTTGATATTAGTAATTCGAATTTAAATATTTCACGTACTTCTTAAATAGCAAACTACAGTGGGAACGCGCCTAGTGAAAGAAAACGAAACGAGGCGCCACGTGAGAGATCACGTGCACGAGGGCTCGGCTGCAGACGCCGAACTCGGCGTTTACGTCGGGACCACCGTGTTTTTCTAAATCCACGAACGGGGCAGGTTCGTTTAACCAGCCCACACCTTGACGAAGTTGGCCCACAACGCTCCATATTAGCGTCCCACCAGGGACAAGATCTGCGCGAGGTGACTCGGCGAGATTCCTCGCGTCCACGACACCGGACGGCTTCAGTGACGTGGACTGCATACTTCGCCGGGTCCGTGCCGCCTGAGGAGACGAGAACCTCACGCCAGGGCTCGCCTGTTCTCCCTTCGGGTCTCTTCGAATGAATCGTGTAGAACGAATCGCGGACATGTTCGATTGCTGCTACCGTGGCCTGAAGGCGAAAGAGTCATCGGACAATGTGGTCTCGAAGCGGACCTTCCTAATGAGAGGCACGGGCTCGAAGCCGTCCATCGGTCAGCTCTCTGCCGCCACGGTCGAGCACCCAACAACAGAGGAGTCCGAGGAAAAGTGAGTGCCGAGGAGCGTGGTTCGATTGGCTTTGTTATGATTCGAGTAATAGTGCGGGCTGAGGCAATAGTGATCTTACGTATACCCTATATTGAAGGCAAACATCATATACAGTAGTTCCGATCGCATAGGATAGGGTCTCAGCCTAAATGAAAGTTAGTAGTCTGCACTGTAGTTCAATTGGCTTCGTTATGATTCGATCAATCGGACTGCAGCGCTTGTAATTGTATTCCACGTGCTAGAATTCTTTGTATTAAAAAATCGGCGTAATATGCATTACTTTAAACGGCACAAATACGGATGTGATAGCGTTTGTACTTAATAGCAGTTAGCTTTACGGAGGGTAGAGGGTTGATGACGGAATGCAACCTTATCCAGAATACTTCGTTCTTGCGACTTTTGCTTCTCCACTGTAGTCTCTGTGTCAAACACCAATGAAGGTTTCCCCGAAATTACTTGAAGCAATCATTCGCTTAAATGTTACGCTCTAACATCTGCATGCCATCCGTGTTAGACCACCAATATTTTAAATAAAGTACCTCGTTAATTATAGTAGATGAGCGCAGAACACCCACTACAAAACATTTGCTTCAAACGTAAACCTATTGGACGTGTATATTTAAGCGTATATCGCAACCCCTTTTGTAAAGTAAAGAATATTTAGAGGACTTATTAATCATATGAAGCCAATTCAACAAATTGGCCAGGTTACCTTTATTATGGACATCATGTTAACAATTTTTTTCTTAAAGCTATGAGACGTAAGGATGGGAAATATTGTAGCGGTGTAGTGTGCGCTATTGAGGAACGAATAAATGGGCAAATATTTATATTTTGCAATGTACAGATGGCTCTTTGAAGCAATAGTCTCTGTTTAATTATTGTTTCGAAGAAAGTTGTTATAGTAAGTTCATGTCGGCAGTTTCGCAAAATTGGATAATGGATGGCAAAACACTTAATCCACTGTGTTACGGCACAATTAGCTGGGTAATAGTGACCTATTGTATTCAAAAAGTAGCGAAATGGCACTAAAAGTAGCAACGTTTCCAAAAGTACTGCATGCAAAAGACGTCGATATGCAAGCTACCATGGTTGCGTGCGTGCATGTGTGTGCAAGTGTGTCAAATATTGCTTCGGGTTGCCCGAGATAAACTCGGTAGCGAAGACGACGACGTTTGACCACTCGTGCAAACTGGGCTCCATCTTGAATGCCTGCTCTTAAACCCGCTGCAAATATATTCTCAGACGCCTTTCTCCACGTAACAATATGTACGAGCACTTGGGGTTGCTAACTCTGAAAAGCGAAAATAACCCTCCTCTTGTGATGCCTTTACCAGGGCCTTTACATTGACGAAGCAACAGCCCATGAATTAGTTTACGTAAAACACGCGCACGCGATATGAATGCCAGTGTTTCAGCTCGTAGCTCAGCGGTGCACCATCGTAGCTCTGCCGTCGCTTTCCGAAAAGCTACGGGAAATCAACAAGAAAGGTGGCGCAAATGTTCTTCTCGTTCTTTGAAGTTCGCGGCTGTATGCTAGAAAGGCAGCTCGGACGTCAGCATGACGTAACGTGACAGGAAAATTGATTTTAGCACCAATCCAATAATCTTGGAAGAAATATTACCTGAAAATTTGTAGGCTATACAGTCACCCACGTTCTTTTCTCCTTCCATTTGCGTGACTTTAAATATGCGTGCATCGCTCCAGCAAGAATATTTCTAAGTCAGTTGCATGCTCGTTACCTTTCTGTCGAGGCTACGCAACGCTAATGCTGGCTTATTCATACAATAGACACTATCTAGCCCAGTAAAGCAAAATCTCAATCTAGCTGCCCTGCATCAAATGGACAGTTTGCGATAATGTGCAAGTCGGCTTTCCTGTAAGGCTTGTTTTCCAACCAAAAACTCTCGTTAACAGGCTGCTTTTTTCGCTCATTGTGTAGCGATGGCACGCGAGCACACGTGTACAACACAATGAGCGAGAAAAGCAGTCTGTGAACGAGAGTTTTTGGTTAGAAAACAAACCTTAATGAAAAGCCACCTTGCAGATTATTGCAAATGATATGTGGGGTTTAACGTCCCAAAACCACCATATGATTATGAGACACGCCGTAGTGGAGGGCTCCGGAAATTTACACCATCTGGGGTTCTTTAACGTGCAGCCAAATCTGAGCACACGGGCCTACAACACTTCCGCCTCCATTAGAATGCAGAATATTGCAAACTGTTCATTCAGCAGCATCTGTAAAGGGGCTCGTAACTATTCCGCGGCGCTTTTTCTTTTCATTTTGGACAACGGCGCTCAGACTTCAACGGAACTTCGTCATTCGGGCAATGCGACCTGAAGAGCTGGAGGCGGCCTACAAAATTCGACTCCAAACCAATTACCTCTTCTCCAAGAACACTCTCGAGACGTCGTGGAAGATGCAGCCCGACAGCTTCCTGGTGGCCGTCAGCGATGACGGTAAGCATCTGCACGCAGCCATGCGTCTGTAAAACCTCTGCATCTCGGACGGGCTTTGAGATCGAGTCAACACCGTTTCTCACTGTTTCATCTAAAACGCAGACACAAACACATGTCATATTAAAAAAAAGAGAGAAGTACAAAAAGCTAGTGAATTGTGCGCATTCTTTTTTTTATGTGCCGTCTCTCTGCTGTTGCCTCGTACTTCAACGGGGGAAGCAAGACATATATCGCGAATATGACTGAACTGTCCTACATGGCCAGAACCACAAAGAGTTTCATAGTAGTACACGAAATGGAAATGTAGTGCTAGTGTCTATGAGAACGCTAAGTCATTTCAAACCAGCATGGGAATGATCAAGCAAAAAGTTGGTCGTCTTCATGTAGTATGCAGACACTTTGTCGCAAGTTGAACTTCACGCAGCTCAGCAAAAGTTGCTCCAGTCTAACTTCGCCACCTTGACTCTTGAGGCTGGCATCAGTTGAAAGCCAGCTCGTGAAGTTCACAGCAAACCATTATTTTATCCGCAACGAAAGCCAAAATGCATTACTAGTAGTTACTAGTAGGTGGCAGCACCATGTCGTTATAACGAAGCGTAGCAAACACCCACTTTTTTGTCGTTCATAGCGTCGCATTGTCAGCGCAGAGTAATAAGCAGTGCTGTCTTTAGAATTACGTATCAATACATTTTAGAAATAAAGAAACACACTACATGATACGTGCGTATTGATGTTTACCTCAAGTATGCATAATACTTGCTTTTTGAGTGAGAATGTTCACTAGTATGAACGTATACCCCACAGATCGAGATAGCTGGACGCTGAGGAAGTGCTGAAGCTTTCATCGAGTGGCTGAATTGTGCGAAAGACAGACAGATAGACAGAATTACTGCGTCGATGCATCCCACGCAGATTATCGTCCTTGAAGCTTGTACCGCTCATAATTCCCGGGGTGGCTGAATGATGGCAGGCCCACGGTTTTCTCTATGGTATCCACGGGGATACTATAGAAACTCTGTGACCAGGACAACACGCTGACGTGGTTGCTGGAAATTATACAAGCTATAGGTGCCAGTTGAAAATATTTTTCTCGTTTTGCGCTGTCCACACTAGGGTTCTCAAACACGCGGGCCACGTTTAGGCTCACATGACTCTCCCATACTTTTAAAAATGTTCCTAATCACTATGTGCATCAGAATTGAATTTTTTTCAAGTGCCTCCGTGTAAAGAAACGTTCTTTGAGACTTGAACTCACCTTGCCACCACCTTCGATGCAGCACAAACGCGTTTGAAACGCGCTGCATTGAAGGCAGGGGCGAGCCAAGCTTAAGTCAAGTACTGTGTTCCTAAATGCGGTGTTAAACTTCGTCACTGCGGCTGACGTGATTTTGAGAGCCTTGGTCCACAGGATTCGTCCCCCATTCCCACTTTCAGTGGTACTGCATGTGTATGCCTTTCATTCCTACAATGAGAGCAAATGGGTAATCCTGATGAAAGCAATGTAGGCACATGTACTCGAAGCAGCTGCATGTCACGGGGTGCCAAAGGTGATGCCACAATATGTTACCTTAAACGCAAAACCGCATCACGTTCATCGTGGATCGAACTGAAGTGACGAGCTGAAGTACCGCCCGTGCGTTTTGCCAGTTCGACCGTGGTCTAAGAAAACCGAAAAGAGTGCAGTGATCGACTATACTCGTGTACTACTTTTTTTTGGCAATGAAGGAACCCTATACGGAGCCAAACTAGGCATATACCACCGCTGAAGAATATTGAGTCTCACTATCGCGTCCGTATTTTCTGCGTAAAATTATCAAAAACAACATTACCTTCTTTTATAAGGATGTTGCTTATAAGGCAACGCCACACACAGCAATGACACATCCATAATACATTTATTTCATGCAGTGTCACTTCGATTTTTTGCACGTGTAAGAACAACGCACGCGTTACGTACACCTCACAGTAAAAATGGCGTCTTCGTCTTCGGGAAAGCACTTGTCGCCATCTACCTATGTTGACGACTCGCTGAAGGAGCTTGTGACACATTCCACTCGCAAATGGCTGTCTAAGCAGACGTAGCTAATGCCATGCAGTGTTCATTATTCGAACACGGCCGCCATTCGAAGCGCGAGCCGAACCACACTGCTTCATACCCGAACATGTGCAGCAGCTCTTCCCCCGTAACTTTCCCTTCGTTGCCAAGGAATGTTCGCGAGTATAGTGATCCTGCGGAGGGTGCATGGATTCGCTTAAACCTTAAAACCCACAGCAATGTTCAATGTTCAGAGCTGTACTCGAGAATTCCAGGGTTAAGTTAGGTATAGTAGTTTGCGTTTCCGAGGCAATCACACGCATGAACTTCGCGTTTCGGGGGTCACCAGCGGCCACATTTTAAGACACGACGTCAAAACTCAAGCATCGGGGAACCTATCCCAGGTGAAGTGTTCGGCACCATATCGATGGTGAGGTACAGCGAAGACGTGGTGTTCCTGGGCCTGCTGGATGTGAGGGAGGATATGCGCCACAGGCGCATCGGCACCGAGCTTCTCAAGGCGGGCCTCGACAAGGCAGGCAGCAAGAACAAGTTCATGCGCTGCATCCTGCCACTGGAGCCCCTGTTCAACCGCATGAACTTGTTCATGGTGCGCTCTACCGTGCTGCTCGGACGCAACGAGCCCGTCAAGGTGGACGCGTCCAAGATGACGGTGATGGACACGCGTGGAGTGAGCGTCAAGCCCTTTGAGAAGGCCTTTTGGGACAGACTGCGAAAGTGAGTAAAAAAAATTTAAATCGGGAGTGGTTCTCTGTAAGACTTATGGCCGGATACAACTTTATAAGTCCGTGGCCCCTCTTCAAAAGCGGCCGCACACAAGCCATCATCAATGGGCATACACTGAACAATGACGTCATAAGCCAGATGACCGGTGTACCCCACCTTCGGTGTATACATTGCCATGTGCATGAACAAGGCTATTTGATGCGAATCAGCTCTTTGCCTCACGGCTGTGTCGCCATACGTACGCGCGTTCGTATGAATGCGCCGCAACGCGTTCTCCTCGCTGCAGGTGTTAGAGCGGTGCCAAGTAGGTCATGCCGCAGCTGTGCGTTGACGTCACACTCCCCTCGCACGTCGCACGTTTCCTTTGCAGGTAAGCGCTGACGTCACTCTCCCTCTCACCCGCAGCACGCTCGCCGCAGCACCCCACCCGCAGCTGCTGATTGCTGCCCCCGCTCGCAGAACACCTTCATCTTGCTTCACCCTCTCCACCGCCTTTAACGCTCAACCGCACGTCGACTGGAAACACTCTTTCGGCTCGTTGATCTCCAATGAAACTTACACGAAACCCAACCCGCCTCTCGTGTCTCTGCGTTTCAAACGAACATTTACTCAACTAAGCGCTACACCGAGTTTCCCTTCAAACCGTTTGTCCAGCACACGCGTACACGCCTGTTTCAACCGGGTCAACGCCTTGAGCACAGCTGCTGCTTCGCAGCCCAGCAGGGTTTCCTTCTGGGAGATGGTCCATAACGTTTTTTTCATTAGAGGTGCGAGTTGGGCTCTTGGTTAGAACCATTTTCAGACATGACAAATTTGCACAAAAAATACAATCAACAAAATAAAAAAACATGTCCTGTCTGTTTTTTTTTGTTCTTCCTTTCCGTTATTTTCTTCTCCTTGTCCGTTCTCAATTTTTTCTAATTTGTTACTTTAGAAGTGTACTCCTTTCATCATTTCTCATTTCTTACTTCAGAAGTCTACTTCTTTATTCACGGATGTCTCGCTGGGGTCGCTTAGGTCCAGCACGAGAGATTTTTTGACACGGAGGAAATAGTTATATACAGAGACATTTTAAACTACTTAATCTTCACTATCGGTGTTCAACTAGAAAATCACTTCGTTGGAATTGCGAATAGAAGTAGTGTAGTGAGAAAATGTCAGTAGGGATGCCGAGGTGTATGAATAAACAGCAACTGTTGAAAGTAATTGACGAGAAACGAAAATCCCCCCCCCCCCCCTCAAAAACGAAAACTTGTCTCCAGATGAATTATTCTCTAATCGCGCCAAGAAAGAAGCCTGAAAGCGAAGGGTAATGAAGCATGATTGTAGCACAATATCTTGACCCAGGACTGATGCACCCGGACCACCACATGCCGCGAATGTGGTGGTTCACGAGATAACGGACAAATTTAGTTGACAGTCTGCAACAGCTTTGCGCACGCAGCCTGCCGCAGGCTGCATTCGCACAGCTGCTACGGACTGTCAACTGAATCTGTGCAATGATGCGGAGGTATAGGAGCAACACATACGCGTACGCGCACATTTCATGGCAAGCTGAACGCCTTCACAGCATTTGAGCTCCAGTACCCCATACACAGCTGTGACCACTCACCCACAAATACATGTGCGCACTGTCCAAAGGCTTTCTCTTATTCCTTTTACTCTCTTTTCTTAATATGCGATGTTCTTATTCTAATATACTTTGAGCAATCTTCCTTTTAACACCTTTACTGTATGCAACAGACAGTGAATATAATGCAAGAGATATTTGTATTGCACGACTGAAAGCATCATGGCTCGTTGCACGGGCGATGCATAAGTTAAACAGCTATCACTGAATTCAACGATGCAATCTGGAGACAAGCAATCCACTCAAACGTAACTTGCTTGACTGATGGCGCAGGTACGACGACGTCCTGACGACCGTGGACAGGTCGGAGCTGCTCCAGGCCTTCATGGAGGAGGAAGGCGCCATCAGCGACGTGGCGCTGAGAGAAGACGGCTCCGTGGCTGGCTACAGCATCGTGCAGCTGATGTCAGACGGCTCGTGGTGCTTTTACATGCTAGCCGCGGACACTCAGGACTTGGCGCGCATGCTCATAGGCAACTTCCTGCACCGCTGCCCGACGGCCAATGACAAGGGCGTGGTGCTCGTGAGCCCGCTCTGGCCCACCGAGGAAGAGTCTTTCCTCGTGCGAACCCTTGGCTGGAGCGTCTCCAAACACTCAGTCTGCCGCTTCAGCGACAACGAACTCAAGTTCGACTATAGTAGAATATTTTCTATGTAGACGTGCGTGATGCGGCGCCTACGTCGCCTCGGTTCAAGCTGACGCGCCCATCACGCTCGAGACGAAAACAATTTTCGAAACAATCCCCCAAAGTTGCATACGTGACGCACACCCGATGGATTAGTAGACGTATGGAGTGTTGTCTCAAACACAACCGAAAGAGCGATCTTTACATTGCAAATACTCTTAGCGGCTATCATTGATTGGACGTGAGAGCACTATCTTAAAATTTGAACTTGTGTGATTTGCACCGTGTAATCTTATTCACCCGATACCAGAATTCTTCTTCCATGCCGGATAATTTGAAATAAAGGAAACTTTTCGGAAAGCATTCAGTCTTCGTTGTCTTGCGTTTGCTTGGAAATAGGCGCCTACACGTAGCATGCAGCTGCTTCGAGCATAAAAGTAACGTTGTACCTCAGTAAGTAGAAACACTCCAAGTGAGCGGGATATTCAAGTCGTGCAGTCGGAGTCTTGTTCTTTTTTCTCTCTCTCGGCAAGGCATTGCAGCCAATGCGATCGGACGCTCAACCCCGCGCTTTACAGCAGAACATTGTAATCAGTGCTGTCGCCTTGACAGACCCCCGAATGACACACATGTCGCCTCGCGCACGCTGTTTTCTGTAGACGAGGTGTTGGGCAGTCTGTCCTGGCGCCAGTTCGCTGATGACCTGATTATACTGGATCAGCTGACCGTAGACCGCGGCCACCATGGCGAAGGTGTTGGTCCCGAGCTAACAGCCGCTTTCGTCGACTTGCTCTCCTCACAAAACATCATGGTGCGCCTACCGGAGCACATCGAGCAGCAGTTCGTGCTAGAGATGCCCCCTTTTCCCTACAGGCGAGTGGAACTGGCAGTGATGTCCTGTAGTCGCACGTGATTATTACGAACGTAGAATAAGGATAAAACTCTTAATTTAGACTACGACTTCCTGCAAAGACGCCAACAACACAGTGGGGAAGAGTATCAAGCAATCTGTACGCTATAATTGACACTGTGAGAGTTATTGCTTCTAGAAAGTCCTGCAGTATTCGTAGGATGACCGCCACTCCAGATAATCTCTAATGAAGAAAGCTTGCCAGTGGTAGTTATACGTTAACACGCATACCATGGTTGATCTGTTTTTGCTGCTCACGCCTGCTAATCCGCAATTCTCGGCTGAGAGTTATACCGAAATTGTAACTGCAAATGCGCACTACTCCAGCTAGTGTCACTAACTTGCCAATACTGAAAAGTAATGGAAAAAAAATTGAGCACAATTTTTATATTTAGGAACAATGTATTCCTTATGAATCGGGACGTAACATAACGTAAAGATTTCGGAAAGGACATATGGACTTTAGTGTACGTACAAGCACATCCTCTGAAATGAATGAAAACTAAAAACTTCAACTGCCTATTCAACCTGCATGTTCAAATTTGAACATAACGCTGAAGGATGCTTCTTATGTATAGTGACGCGAGATGGTGGAAATTCTACATCTACCGTAATTGTTCTATTTCAGAATATGGAGTACACGTTCATCCCGTAGAGTAACGGGATGAACGAGTCTGATAAGTAACGTCCACATCGAATCTTAAAATGTGCAGCATTCGCTTCTTGCCGTCCTTGTTTAGTCACCCTGTTTCAACACAAGTTCAGAATGACGGCAAGCAGAATTGCTTTTGTCTTGGACTTAACAGTTTTAAGGCAGAACATTGCCGACAATTTTTTCGTGCTCGCTGGAGGTTACGGAAGGACAGAAAGTGCGAATCGGCTACAAACCTTGTGCGAGTGAAAGGCCTAGCTCTGACAGCATTAACACAATAGCTTCTTGCGTTTCGGAGCTTTTTTGCAATGCCTTTTCACAAACATGGTAAGTTGCCGTGCCATAGTCAGAGCCTCACGTAGGGTTCTCTATTAGCAGGCCGAGTTTCAACTTGGTGCTCTTCCCCCCTCCCCCCTCATCATTATCACCATTAGCCCGACTACACCCACTGCAGGGAAGATACCTCTCACATGTTCCGCATTAACCCGGTTTAGTGCTTTCTTCTGCCACGTTATGCCTGTGAACTTTTTAATCTCATCTGCCCACATAGCATTCTGTCTCCCGTTCGTGCGTTTGCCTTCTCTTGGAGTACATGCAGTTACCCTTAATGACCAGCGGTTATCCTGCCGATGCGGTTCGTGCTCGACCCATGTCCATTTCTTCTTGATTTTAACTATTATATCCTTGAACCCCGTTTGTTCCCTGATCCAGTCTGCTCTCGTCTCGTCTCCTAAGGTTACACCTATCATTTTTCTTTCCGTTGCTAGCTGCGGCATCCTCAATTTGAGCTGAACTCCCTTTGTCAGCCTCCACATTTCTGCTTCCTGCAGGCAAGTACTGGTAAGACATAGTTGTTATACACCTTCGTTTTGAAAAAAAAGAAGACAGTGGTAGACTATGGTTGTGTCGGGGTCGCAGTGTCTGCGACACCAACGAACAAGAAGCCGCCGCGCGCCGACGCTGTCATGATTTACGATAGTAGTAAAATCCCACCCTCACCCTCCCTTCTCATTTATTGGTCAATTCCAACCGGAAACAAGCTTGTTATTGGATGAAAGACTAAAAATCAGCCATGACATGCTTTTCGCAATGACCTGCTTTTTGTCCCTGCTTCAGCTGGCTAAAAGAACGTAAGGGTCCCCAGCGGCCATATTAACGTGGTAGCGCTGAAGAGCTCGTTACGTGGAAATTGCGGTGTCGGTGGTGGCGTCAGTGGTGTTGAGAGAAAAATAGGTGCTATCCATGAGCCGGATATATATAAAAAAAGGTAGCTTTACACTGTGGGTGGCCAGCATGAAGAAAGTGTTTTATCTCTGTTTTTCAGTTTTTGTCCTTCTTTTATTCTTACTGCTTTCTTTTCATTGCTTTTTTACATTTTTTGCCTCTTATAGCTTTGATCCTCTCTCTATCAAACTTGCTTTTAATTTCACAGCGAAAGCTGTAATCAGATCACAACAAGTGTAGCATGCACCGTAGTTGGCCACTGCCGATGTCCGTAACCCCTATCGCACCAAATGAAAAGTAACAGCAACGACACAATGAGATTCGAACCAAGGTCCCGTTCATGCCAACCCAGTATTCTACCACTGAGACATGCCACTGTCTGAAACGTTGTCACAAACTGACCCTAGGCAGGCTTCTTGTCAGGAAAGGAATCTAGTTAGTATGAATAACAAACCGTTTTAGAACAGCAAAGAAACAACGAGGCGCCGTACAATGCAAATTGGTAACGAGTGGGGTGTCGAACGCTCCAGCCCATTAGAAGAGCCCGAGCCATAATTCTTCATAGTCGTCAGCCACAGCATAAAAAGTGCACCTAATTCATTACACGTTGGTGCTGGACACCACGCTTCCCCAAAGAGTGACGGAAGATGGCATTATGAAGGCTTATATTGTGTCGTATAAGCTACTACAAGCTGTCTTGGCCCATACCGAAGTGGGTACGTACCAGTGTTCGTAGACAATAAAACTGATAATGCTTCCCTACAACGCAAAAGTTGTGATGATTTATGGCGTAGTGGGTAGGTACGCTGGTGTTCTTGTAGCAGTTAACTAAAGAATGTTTAAAAAAGGTTCTGTAGCTGGAAAAAAACGCCTGTAGTCATATTAACTGATATGACTCCGCTCATACAGAAGCTAAGGATACAGTGGCATCATTATCAAGAGCGCAGAATGTGGGTTGCAAATACGTAAAACCTAAGGCATACCCCAGCACACTAATTTCGAAGTTAGGTCAGTTATCGAAGGAAGAAATAGCTCACGAACTGCTCTTTTCCATATATGTCATCCAAGTCTTGTATATTTCTTTCCGAACCAGACGTGTGAACCTAGGCGTCATGCACCATGAATACGTGCCTAAAATGTAGCTTATATTTTCTTTTACAGAACTGCTTGAACAAGTATACATACGTCTTATTCAATCAGTTTTGTACTATTTCTCCTAATGTTTTCTATCTGATTTTTTACTGGTGCTTTAAGAGAACTGTCCCCCATGGTTCCCGTTCTCTGCACATTCGCCAAAATTGAGAGACTATGACGCTCAAGAGGTGCTTTTGGCAAGATTGTATTGTTTTTCTTTTTTTTATTCTTTCGTTAAAGGCATTCGACACTACTGCTGAGCACGAGTCCGGCATCGCCGCAACTCGAGCGCCTTCAAGCGGATGCTGCCGGAGTGACCGTGGAGCTGTTCGAGAGCCAGTACTTGGAAAAGCTGCTGCAGTATGACATGGACGTGTTCCACTGCAGTCGCGCGTCACTCGTCAAACGCCTCGTGGAGGGCGCGCACAGCGTTAGCCTTCTGGCCTTCAACGACGACATGGAGGTCAGTGCGCGCAGTGAAGTCAGGCTTCGAACGAAATATTCAGAGCTGCATAGGAATGATGCTTAATACATGGTTTCTCGTATAAACTAAGAATTAGATATATGTCCATCCTTGCGGTTTCAAAATTTTTTACGGCTCAATTTAATATACCAACGATTTCGCGGAGAAAATTTGAATGGGAATATTCTGTGCTACTTGACAGCCAAAAGTAATGTCAACAGAGCCAATCTCTTTCTAACGCGCACAAATTTCGCTGGATAGAGCAAACACATGGTAGGATAAGAGAGCATATGTTCTGCTTCCTCTATTGTCACCTTACTATGGGACGGAGGAAGTCGGGCTTCTTTGGGCTCGAGTCGTAACTGCGGTGGCTGTCTCCTCAACATAAAATTGGTCGCGTTTACCACTGGTTACTACGTGTCCACGCAACGGCGTTTCAGGGATGGAAGCAGATGCATATGCCATCCGACATGAACATACCAAGGCTTACGGTCGGAACGCTCACGACTGCCCTTGCAAGCCGTCTTTCCGACAGTGCCGCAACGAACACAGGCCTTACAGCAGACATCTAATGCACCCACGAAGTATTATTATTGGCTTCGTTTTCTGTCTTTTCGTTTTCTCTGTAACTCTCAATGAAATCTTGTATTTTTATACGTAGAAGGCAACAGAAAGAATGGGTTGTTGTTGGCCCTGAGGTGCAAGTGAGGCTGAGCGGCAATTCTCAAGGTTGTGTACTGAACGTTTTCCCAGATTAGACGCCGTACCAATGCTAGTAACCATCTGTCACATCAAGTCCGATCACTGCCTTATGAGCACAAATATAGTGCGTTAGAAACTGCCACCATGCGTATCAACATTAATTCAGCATTGCTAGAAATCTTGCGGGAACGAAAAACCTCCCAAGAATGGGCATGTCACCACAGATGCTGGCCCAAAAGTTTCCTGCAGTAAACTTGCTGGAATATCTATGCTCGTTCTTCATGTGGTGATACGAACAGGAAAAAAATTCAGCCAGCTACACTTTATGGAATCCGTAGAAAGAGCGAATATTATGCCCCCCGTCACTTGGCTATTGTTTGTTTAATGCTTACGTTGGGGGTGCTTCTTCCTCGCGATTACAAGCCATCTTGGCCACTCTAAAAACCTCGCCCACCAACCCGCCCACCCGCCCGCCCGCCGGCCTGCCCGCCCGCCCGCCCGCCGGCCTGCCCGCCCGCCCGCCTGCCTGCCTGCCTGCCTGCCTGCCTGCCTGCCTGCCTGCCTGCCTGCCTGCCTGTCTGTCTGTCTGTCTGTCTGTCTGTCTGTCTTAAGCACTAGCTCAACGCCCAGCCATCTCAATCTAGTGGCAGCGTTCATACTTGTCAATATTGCTGATCAAAAAGCAAACATGCATATATGAGGTGCAACGTCAAACGTAAGTATTAGTTGGTGTGTTTCCTTACTAGGAACGACGTGGGTAATTCTTAAGACGTCAGTATTTCATACGCTGCGCTGAGAATACGATGCTATATGCACGAAAAAATTGGGTATTTCTTACGATAGTTATAGCGCGAGAACAGAAAGACGACACAGGGACAAGAAGGACACGAAAGACACGAGCACTCGTGTCCTTCGTGTCCTTCTTGTCTCCGTGTCGTCGTTCTGTTATTACGCTATAACTATCGTCATGTCATACCAACAAGCCCAAGCTCCCACACTTGTATGGTATTTCTTACGCTGCGCTGAAAATGCGATGCCGAGCATGGAGCACTCTGCAGACGATAATGTGCTGCCACCTGGCAGTGGCCTTGGGTTCTGCACAAGTTCATGTTTCCCGACCCCACTGCCAGATGGCATCATCTCATGCGGCGCCTCCTCTATTTTATCAACGCCAACCAGATGCGGCCGATGTAACATAGAGGAGGCGCTGTCTGAGGTTAGGTAAAAACATAAATGGCCGCTTGGCCGGAAGAAAACTATCGTCTTTCGACTATATTTGCAGCGAAACACGCGGACACATGGTCAATTTCTTATAGTCCACTGAGCCATTTACTTAAATACTGCTCGCAAACAGCTGGGTTCTGATGCTCTTGCCACCAAGCCTCACCACTCGCCTCTCTTGGCGTACTTCTCATTGGTTTGCCCTTTCGGCCGAGCCACACCCTCGTCCCTCTTGGTGAACTTATAATTTGTCTTTCTTTCAACCAAACTCCATTCACGTCCTTCTCGACAAAGCCCTGCATTCGCTCTTTTCCACCAGGATTCTCTGGACACGGCACATCTCTAAACGCAGGCCTCCCTATTTCCTACGCAGTCTCAATCACTGCTTCACAAGGCCTAGTGACCAGCGTTACGCCGTTTGTTCCAGTAAAGGGTCGACTCCAGACAGCGTCGCTGTTAACGTCCATCTTAACTGATAGGACTCCACTAATACTGAAGCTAAGGATACAGTAGCATCATCATCAAGAGCGCAGAATGTGGGTTGCAAATACGTAAAACCTAAGGCATACCCCGGCACACTAATTTCGAAGTTAGGCCAGTTATCGAAGGAAGAAATAGCTCACGAACTGCCCCTTTTCCACATTTGTCATCCAAGTCTTGTATATTTCTTTCCGAACCAGACGTGTGAACCAAGGCGTCATATACCATGAATACGCGCCTAACGATTCTAAACTATATATATATATATATATATATATATATATATCCTTCCGTTTTGGTAACCATAAGGTACGTGTGTGTGCAGCTGTTGGGCTACGGCGTGGTCCAGGAGATGACCGACGGCACCGGAGACGTCTCCGTACTACTTGCCGATGAAGAAGCGATCGCGGTCACCCTGTTGCGAGCGTTGGCACTTAACCCGGCCACGCCGAGACTGCTCAAGCTCACCTCTCCTGCTCCTTCCGAACAGCGTGACCACTGCTTCGCGGTGCGCGTCGGCTTCAGCGTGCGCCAGGCCTACGTTTGCCGCTTCACGCGTTGGAAGCAGATCATCGACGTTTCCCGAATATTCTCGTTCGGCGCACTTTAGACTTTATTTTGTACCGGAAACATGGCTTCATCAGTGTGCACCAGAAACACTTGTAAACACCTGGGAGAACTTAGTGCTAATTTCTGGCATGTTTTTTTGCTATGCATTCAAACGCATTAGTAACGCCTTCTCAGGGACGCTGGCAATGATACCGGCAAACAATTCTTTTAGATACCACAAAAATATTCAATGTTTCGCAATGAATGGTCTTCACTTATAAAATCTATGAGCGTATTCAATGCTCCTGCGGCAATGCCTTACAAGTTTCTCTTTCGGGCAAAAATATACAGCCTGTCATTAGTATTTACAAGGTTTGATTTTCTTGGGAAAAACCCTAAGGTCGATCTCTTCGTCACAAGAATAGGTATAACGCGAACCTGAACTGTGTATTCATAGGAGTATAGTTTAATGTACATTGTACATAGATGTGAGAACTTGTACTATGTCTATTGTTGTTTGGCCTCAATGGCGCTGTTTGGCATGCATTCACCCACGTTTTAACCTCGTTGCTGATCTCCTTACAGACGACTAAAGCCAAAGATCATGATTTAATCCTTGTGGCAGTTGAAAAGGTCTACACGCACTGGGGCACATCATATGCCAAATACCGCCTGTTCTCATGCGCATACCACGTGCACGATGACAGGAACGCGAGAGACAGAGTGCGTAGCTTGAACCGCGAACGCGAAAAGGCGTTGCACTTCTGGCTCACTGGCGTGTACCTCTTGCTGCACCGAAGGCTGAGGCTACTGAATGGCTCCCTGTCGGCACTCCTTAATTGATTGAGATGTGGGGTAGGTGGTGGTGGTAAAAAACATTTATTTCAAAAAAAGTCTACTAGAGAGTGCCGACGTGGCCCATCGGCGTGCTAGAGTGGCAAGACCCTATTCCGGGACGCCAGTGGAGCTGGAAGCTGCCCGTGCGCGCTCCACCAAGGAGCGTTGTGCAGCCAAGGTAGAGCAGCCGAGCAGGTGCTCCTCCCAAGCCTCTCTAGTTGGGATAGGAAAAGGGGATGAAAAAGGGACGACATTAACTGGGCACGATGCTACGACGTGATATGTGTCGGCGAGTACATGACAGGTCGAGCAGGTGCCATTGATTTCCGGCAAAAAGTGCCTGGCGACCGCCGGACTGATAAAGGTGTTCGTCTGCAGGCGGCGTAGCAGTCGTTCGTCCACTTTCTCCAAACCGCGTGCGAGGTCCGGGTAGAGGCGGCGCGAAGCCCGGTAATAAGCCAAAATTTCGCGAAAGCGCGTCAGGTTGGTATTGCCAGATTCCGTCTCGGGACAAGGAGGGGCAACGGCCCGGACAGGAGAAGCGCGGGCAGCGGCATTTGCCGCCTCGTTGCCGGGCAGGCCCGAGTGGCCTGGGGTCCAGACTATACGAATGGGATGAGGGTTAAAGCGCCAAGAGGCTGCCTGTAGTAGGCTAGCCGCCAGCGGGGCAATGGAACCCTGAAGGTACTGAGAACAGGCCGGGCGCGAGTCCGTCAGGAGGGTGCGTGAGGCAGGGTGAGAGGCGGCCAAAGCTATGGCAATCTCTTCAGCGTGCGTTACCGTGTCTGCTCGAAAGGAGAGGCCATCTACGTGTTTGCCCTCTGTAATCACGGCAGCCGTGAAGTGACCCGAGGGGGAGGGACCCGAGACGTCCACGTAGAAAACACCAGGACGATCGGAGTGTCGCGTATGAAGGGCCGCGGCGCGTGCCAGTCTACGGCCAGGATGGAGGTCGGGGTTCATAGTACGGGGTAGAGGTTCCACCCATAGCTTTTGACGCCAAAGCTCTGGTAGCAGAGGGTCTTGGTCAGATATCGAGTTAAGGCCAAGTCTGTGTAGAAGACGGCGCCCTGAAGGCGTCTGTGACAGTCGATTGATTTGGTTAACGCGATGAGCTTCGCGCATCTCTGCAAAGGTGTTGTGCACCCCCAGAGCTGTGAATCGGCTGTTGGAAGTTGCAATAGGTAAATCCAGAGCGCGTTTGTATACTGAACGAAGAAGGACGTCCAGCTGGTGCTCGTGTCCGCGACGCAGGCGAAGGTAAGGCAAGGCGTAGAGGACGCGGCTGGTCACAAACGCGTGGGCCAATCGGAGGGACTGAGACCCGCGGAGGCCGCCGCGCTTGGTAGAAACTCGCCGTATCATGCGGCTCACCTGTTCGCTGGTGCGTCTGAGGCCTGCTATTGTGCCCTTTGGATCCAAGGACGATGTGAGGTGAAGGCCAAGAACCCGAATATTTTGCACTGACGGGACGGGCCCGGACGGAAGAAAAATTTGAGGTGGCGGTAGCGGAGAGACTGAAAGAAGAGCCGATTTAGCTGGAGAGCACTCCAGGCCACATGAAGCTGCGTAGGTGTCCACCAGAAGGGCAGCCTTTTGCAGGCATTGTTCGATTTGCGCTAAGGAGCCGGTGTTGGTCCAGATTGTGATATCGTCCGCATATAGTGCGTGTTGTATTCCCTCGACCTCGCTTAGAAGAGAGGGGAGGTTCATCATCGCCAGGTTAAAAAGCAGAAGAGACAGGACTGCCCCTTGAGGTGTACCCCGCGTGCCTAATAAGTACGGGCCGTGTTCGGTAGAATTAAGGCGAATGAAGGCGGTGCGATGTGATAGAAAGGCGCGAATGTAGTTGAAAGTCTTCTGCCCGAAGTTTGTGGTAGACAGGTTAGTGAGTATAGTGCTGTGTTTGACGTTGTCGAACGCCCCGCGGAGATCGAGAGCGAGCACGACTTTATCGTTATGGCGCATAGTAGTCAGCTTTATGATATCGTGTTGAAGCTGGAGCAGGACGTCCTGCACCGACAGATGCGGGCGAAAGCCAAACATCGTGTCGGCAAAGGTCCTCCTGGCCTCCAAGTAAACGGAAAGGGGTTCGCGAACCATGGTTTTCATGAGTTTGCCTGCGCAAGACGTGAGTGAGATGGGTCTCAGTGCCTCAATACTAACGGACTTTGCCGATTTGGGAATGAATGTCACGACCGATGTGGTCCATTCCTTTGGAAGCGGAGAACCGTCCCATATCGAATTTATAAGGTGGAGTAGCGAGAGGTGTGCTTGGTCGGGAAAATTTGCCAGGAGCGATACTGTGTTTCCGTCGCGTCCAGGGGCCGAGCCCCGTCGCATTTTCGTGAGTGAAATCGTAAATCAGAAAGCGTGTACGGGGCGTCGAGGTCTGTGTTAGGGGCGCCGGAATACGTATATGCTGGGCCTGCGGGATAAATTGTGCGGCAGATGTAGCGGTCACAAAGTTCTCGTGCGAGTTCATCCGTAGTGCCCTGAAAGGCATGCAGAACACGGTGGAGCTGGCGTTGAGTTTCTCCCCTGGTGGTGGAGGGATCGAGAAGGCTCCTAAAAAGTCGCCACGCACTCTTAGAGCTCATCTAGTTTGCAGTCTTCGAACAGGTGTCTGCCCAGTTAGCATCGGAAAGTTGTGCGGAGTATGCGGCCGCCTCTGCAGTGAGCGCGTCAATGCGAGCGCGAAGTTTCCGATTAAGTTTGTTGCGTTTCCAGCGCCTTATGAGCCCGCGGCGAGCGTGCCAAAGATGTAGGAGGTGTGGATCGATTGCAGGAGTCAAATTAGAGGTTGCAAGGGTGCGAGTGTTCGCTTGTTTTATATGAAGAGCGTATGGTGCCCACGCTGCATATTCGGTCGAGGAGAGGCTGGCGGGGAATGGTTGCATTCTGAACTGAGTCCAATCGGTGAGACGGGCTTGGCCCCCGTGTTGGCGCATTTTCTGCCGCGGTGTGAACGAAATGCGGAGTAAAAAGTGATCGCTGCCTAGGGTTTCGCCTAAATTTTCCCATGTAGCATCGCGGATGTGACGGGTGAGGGAGAGGTCGGGGCATGTGTCTCGCGTGACCGAGTTGCCGGAACGTGTGGGTTGTGCCGGATCGGTAAGAAGCGTCAGGCTCAGCGAGGAAATGAGCTCCTTGAGCTCTCTGCCCCGGGCCTTCTCGTAGTGGTAACCCCAGTGAGGGCTGGAGGCATTAAAGTCCCCGACAATCACCAGTGGTTGTCGGGCCGCTATACGCAGCACCCGATGGAAGAGATGCGCAAACGAAGCCCTCGCAAGGCGAGGGGGACAGTACACGTTTAAGATATGTATTGATGGTTGGCCCCTCCGCTGAGACAGCACTGATATCATGCAGTAGTCGTAAGGAAGATCCAGATCGAGGTCAATCAGTATCGCCGTGTAAGCTTTATGCACGAGGAGGCATGTGGTGGTGCCGCCTACATAGGAGCAGTATCCAGAAAGGGATAGAGCAGGGCCAGATTCTTGGAGCGCCAAGACGGCCGGCTGAGAGCCAAGTGAGCTGAGGAAAAGGGAAAGATGTGAACGCTTTAGCCTGTTCCCGAAGCCTCCAGGGTTCCTCTGTATGATCTCGAATTTAGACGCAATGTTTGAACGGGACGTACGATTGGTAGCCATCGTGACTGTCTTAGGTTTTATATTTGGTCCTTCATGTCCCGCTCGGAATCCTCAGAGGCAGGGAGGGGCACGGAGACCGGATTGTCCGACGGCGGGGTGGTGGTAGCCACCTTACGACGACGCCGTGGAGCTGTACCCTCACTGCTCACCGAGCAGGAGCGGGAACGCGATGCCTTGGGTTGAAACTGGGTGATTGCCCAGGCTTGAATAGCCTGGGTAACCTCTGCTACTATGCGTTGGACCGAGAAGCTGGTGAGGAGGTGATTAATCGAAGCTTCGACGCGCATGAGGCGTTCCTCTACGCGTGGGGTGCGCTCTTCGCTAGGGAGAGTTTGCTAGCGGGCAAGAGAACCTGAGGTGCCCCAGGAGCCTCAAGAGCTTCTGGAGTAGATGTGGCACCGGTTCCGAGTGCTGGAGTACACATGGCTGCTTAAACCGGCGGTTTAATGGGAGTGGACTTAGCGCGAGGACTAAGCTTGGACGTAGCTGGCGTAGCCGCCTGGACAGAGGAGGCAATACCGGATGGCCTTGCAGTACACTGTTGTTGGGGTTGAAGTCGCTTATTTAAGAGTTCGAGTTGTTTAGTTAAAAGAGAATTTTGCTTTTGAAGTGCCGCAACTTGCTGGCGAAGGGCCGCAAGTTCGGAAGAAGGAAGATCGACAGAAGGGGGTGAGAGAGGCTTAGAAGCAGCTTTCTCTGCCCAACTGCTCACCTGAGGTACCGCCGCTGGTGCTTCGAGCGGTGGGAATGCTTGAGTGTCGGCGTGGAGTGCTGGAGCCGAATGATGCAGGTTGGTGCTGCTGTCTGGCTGTGATGAACATGAGGTGGTCCCTCGAGGAGATGTTGAGGGCTGCTTGCGTTTCCGATATTTTCGATATTTTGCCGTGCAGCCACTGGTCCCAGTCTCATGGGCGCCGTGGCAGAGGAGGCACTTGGGGTGGCAGTCGTGGGCATTGAGACCTGCAGGTGCGGGGGTTCCACATTTGGCACACTGGGTTGGAGCGGCGTGAGGACACTGAGGTGGTCAATGACCGATGGTACCGCACTTGGTGCAAACAGGGACCGTTTTCTTGTAGGCGCGGATATACGTCGCCACGCAGTGGTAGAGGAGGAAGCGGGGTAACTTCGTGCCCTCGAAAGTCACCACCGCCGCCGCGGAATCTCCGAGTTTGCGGACCGCAAGGATAGTACCTCGAGGCCAATACAGTTCAGACTTTATCTTCTCCGGGCTTTCAGCAGGGTTTACGTTGATGATGCCCTTGCATGTATCCCCTGGTGCCTTGGCGTGGCCTCGAACGGGCAGCTGCTGATCCCCCACTTGCAGCTGGAAGTCCCCGAGGAGTCGCTGTGCCATAGGCAAAATGGTGGTGCTACAGACCAAGATGCTCTGTTCCCAGATTGGCCACACTTGAATTTGCGTGATAGTCCGGTCGCCGAGGTAGCTGCGGATGGCGTCGCCCGCGCGATCGGCCGGGACAAATGTGCGTAGCTCGCAGGGAACGCGAGGTTTCACTACTACGATGTAGTCGTCGCGAGAGAGGCGAGGAGTTTGACGCGGACGCCACTTGCGTTGCTTCGCTGGCTGCGAGGACGGAGCAGAGGTAGGCACACCACCGGAGGGATGGCGTGCCGGCGTTCCTTGCAAGGCTGGGGAATGGTGGCCCGCCATGGCGTCTCGTTCTTGTTGAGACGCAGACTTCGATTTCGCTTGCTTGCGTTGCCACAGTCTCACCATGTCGTCGAGGTATTCATCTTCTATTGCATAGTGTTTACGGAGGATGAAATCTCCATGGACAGCATTTGGCTTGAGGTAGGATCATAGCCCGTAACCACGTTAGCGGCCGCCATCGCCGGGCTGAGAGCCCTTAGCGAGGCGGCGTTGTAGCCGGGAGTAAAGGACGTCCCTCAAGTTGTCAAAACTGGACCCACCTGGACGAAGGTGTTGTCTAGGCGAAGCGGAGAACTTGGCGGTGACGGTAAATTCAAGTTTCAGGGGTACCAAGGTGGATGTCCGCAGAAATAGCATAAAATCTACGGAGGCGATGTGGAGTGCGTCCGTCACCATCGAGCGCTCGCAGCGGCCCCCAGATGTGGGGTTTAACGTCCCAAGACCACCATATGATTATGAGAGACGCCATAGTGAAAGGCTCCGGAGATTTAGACCACCTGGGGTTCTTTAACGTGCACCCAAATCTGAGCACACGGGCCTACAACATTTCCGCCTCCATCGGAAATGCAGCCGCCGAAGCTGGGATTCGGTCCCGCTACCTGCGGGTCAGCAGCCGTGTACCTTAGCCTCTAGACCACCGCGGCGGGGCCGTCGGTGCTCCTTAGTGTCATGAGGCAGTCATTACAGGTGCCACGCACTAGCTGTCGTTCATCCTCTCTGCTTATTTGTGTTACTGCTGTTAAACCATTAGTAAGAAATAAACGACAACCTACTAGCTCAACTTGGTTTCTTCATGATGGAGCACTTCACTTCACCGCGCCCCGATGAAGACACCACCCCCTTCAACCAAGGTTTTCCTGAAAGGGAGAAGGTGTGAGAGACGTAAGCCGGATCTATGGAGCACCATGCATGAGTTTCAGTAGTGCTGTCCATAGAACACCCGGTGTTTTTAATCGCGGAACTAGACAGTTCAATTCACAGGGTATACAAGTGGAGAAAACCTTTTATTTTGACCTTTTTTCACAATCTGTTTGCGTGCATTTTATGGGTGTCACATTTGCGATGTAAATGTTGAGAATGAAGTTTTGGCGGATCCCGGTATAATATACTTCCGTGCTAAAAAAAAGCTGTATTCCCCCCCAAACCGAGTTCCCCCTAAATACGCGGGTTCGTATTCAAACTGTCACATCATGGCTTACGTATAATAATCATAGTGCATCCAAACCTTACCACACAGCTGAGCTTTGGGAACGAATCTTAGCCCGCCCCACCCTCGAAGATCAGTGTCAGCTGGTGGAGAGGGCTGTCGACGCGGTGAAAGCCTGTGGTTTCCTGGAAGGGGGAGACCACCCCAAAACGTCACTTAAAAAATAACGAAATAAGTATGCTTATTTTCTCTCTATCCAACAAAATGGAAGCATTCCTTCATTGTCACGTTATTTTGCACCGCTGAAAAGACGAAGACTTAGGGGCCAAACATTACATCTTAGTGAAGCAGAAACTCATATTTTTCGTCGAGGTGATGACCTGTAGGCTTTCATAACCAATTGCAGCCATTTTGTAGTGTGCTAATTAAGCGTTGTGCCCTCATCTTTATAATTTGATGCTCTGTGAGAGTACCAAAGTGGTTGTTCGGATGTGTTTAGAAGAAAGTGGTTAACAATTTAGAATACGTGGTTCTCTTTGGGAGAGCCATCTCGTGGGCCTCACACTTGATGAGGCCGTATGTATCGTTTGCTAGTTTCACTTGGCGTTCTAATTAATCGCGCCGTCTAAATGGTTTATTTAGGTGAGCTCATTTTCCCAAGCCATGAGTCATGGATAGACAGCCCGTGACATCCCGCGTACCTGTTGAGACTTAATAAGGGTTTCGGGTTCGCGATTGTTGTTGTCAGCGATACATAACTTCGTTTTGCGCCAAATGCAGGTAGACAGTCGAATTTGATTTGTGCCTATATAGTTGGTACACAACGTTTCAGCTGAAAAAATGCAGCACAAAACGTATAACACACCGCAGAGAAGAGATGAGCATTGCAGTGTTGTCAGAGTAGATATAACACCGATGCGCTTGCGTGCGCCTCGTCTTTATTTGCGTGTGCCTCGTCCTTTACTCGATTTGGCGCAAAACATAGCTATGGATCTCTACAAGACGTATTCGAAGCCGCTGCTTTATCCGCCATTCCAAAGATGTCATCGATTTATTCGGCTTTCGACGAAGCCACGTGCCAGTGGACGGGCGCTTTAATAAAGCGGCGGACCTTTATTCGGTTGCCCGTGCTTTTTTTTCGCTTTCAAGCATTGCCATGAAACGCTCGAAGTCTAACGAGAAGCGTGCCGACCGGAAAGGAAGAGAGGATACGAGGGAGTGGCATATATTACACCCCGAATAGACGGCCGCGTATGCGCGCGCGATATACTTTTTTTTTCTATATAAATTAGGAGGCGTTGAGCAACGGGCCCCTTCAAAGAGGAGCAGACAGGGCCTACATCGAGCTGGGAAAGAGGACATGCGGCGGCGGTGGCGGAGGCAAGACGTCTTCCCTCGGATTCCGCTTCCCTTTGCTATCCGTGCTTCTAACGCTCCACAGGTTCGTTTTCTTATGAAACGCCGTGGTATAAGGGTATATTAGTTTCCCCAAAGTTCCGTGCCCGGAGGGGGACAAGGGACGGAGAAGTGGTGGCCAGGGATGAGTGTCCTGGCCTTACAGAACTCTCCTTCTCCGCTTTTTTTCTCTCACTCGCTGACAGCATGTTGTTCTTTTTTCCCCCTTGTCATTGCGCTTTCTCTCGAGCTCAGGAGATCAGTGATCGCGTCCGGCAGCTCACTCGGCTTCCCACGGCCGAGACCCTAACCGTTTACGCAATAAATGTATATAGCCAGCCTTGTCCCTAATATACGCGTGTGCGCAACGGTGATGAGCTTTTCATTGCGTAACGGTCGAGCACATTGAGCCCGAGTCTATAAAGCGCACCGTGGTGTCATCCCTCATCGGGCCCTCCATATTACCCCAGAGGATTACACCGACTTAGGTGTCAATTTGTCACCGCGATATCGCCGAGGAGCGGCTTATGCAGTTTAAGATCCTCGCTCGCTCTTCTTCCACGCTCACCGTCGTCTCGCCATCTAGCGGTCGGTCTTTTCTTCCCGATGTCGTGGACCATGAGAGCCCCTTGCGCTAGCTTTGCTCAGAGAGAGCGCTGTAAGGGACCCACGTATGTTAGTGCAGCTGCGTGTGTTCTTGCTCATCACGGTTCTTTTCTGCCAACATCTAATGTGCTGGCACATTCGTTATTTTTTGAATACGCAAAGATGTGTTCGTGGGTGCGCAGTTAAGAAGCGAGTGAGTGGGCGAGTTTGCGTTTCTGAGTGGGTCTGCGGTTTTTTTTATGTGTGTGGCGAATGTGCATGCGCGCGCGCACGCTCGCGTGTGTGTGCGTGTGTGCGTGCGTGTGCGTGTGTGTGTGTGCTCTACTTCCTACGAATACGTGCGTGTGTTCATGAACACCATGTACGGTTGTACAAATATAATTTCACATAATTTTTTGTCACTCACGCTACTACGCACCATGCGCGACAGTGCGCGTGGATTATTGCCCACGATGTTAAAGTGGGCGAAGTTTCCATTACAAAAAGCATGTACAAAATTTAAAATTTCGTGCTTTCATCACTCCGAGTAAACATACGTTTGCTAACTATGTCAAGCACACACCTAAAACTATTAGGGATGGTTGTTTAACTGTTAATTCGTGAGTTATGCTGAACCGCATCATCATTTGTACAATAAATTCCCATTTTTAGAGTAGTTCTGTCCAGTAATCAAGTGAAATTTTTGGCAGGCGATTTGAACAGGCTGATGCAGTTCCAGCTTCCCAAGAAATACGTTGAGCCCGGGTGCAATCTATTTCTATGGAAAGTGGAACAAAGATAAAGAGTGCGGCTTTGGAAGGGTCCAATAAATCATAATTACCTTATTAAATACAAAACTAAAATCGCTGCTATTGAGTAGACAAGCGATTGCAAGTCGTGAAGTGATATGCCTTGCAAGCCGTGCAGTGAAAGTGGAGCAACCTGACGCTGGCACAACAAGCTCAGAGTCGTCGTCAGAAACAATTCAAATGCAGGCAGAAAAAAATAAAAGGAGCAGACTTTTAGACAAAGCGTCGCCATCCTCAGCCAGTCTCTCCCACCGAGGAAACAAGTAGAAAAGCGTCAGCAGTTTAAACTCGTATAAAATAATAAAAATACCAGAGGTGTAATGTCCCAAAACCACAATATATGATTATAAGGGACGCTGTAGTGGAGGGCTTCCGAAATTTGGTGCATATGGTGTTCTCTAATGTGCACATACACAGTGCACGGAGGCTGTCGTCACGTAGCAACGCAGCATCATTACCCTCCTCGTTCTACACAGAGAGTCGCCTACACGGATGCATGTATAGAATGTCGGATGCTTTTAGGGGTGAAGCTCTTTATAGCGGCACCCGTTTGTCCCTCGTAGTCGTAGTCGTAGTCGTAGTGTGTAAGCAGTCTTACGTTTTGACCTGCAAGGTGGTGCCACTGGGAGATTTCTCCTGTGCGTTGTTGAACAATAAAAAATTCGTAGCGTGCGCGTTAACTAAAAGCCGAATCCTCCTGTCTCTCATTCCCCATTAGCAGCCATTGGCATGTACATTGAGCACTATCTGACAAGAAAGGGTTGCTGCGTTATACTCGCCGGGCGTAACCTCCTTCGTTTTAGAAAGGTTTAGCGAGCGTCGGGCTGCAGTGCCATGAATACAGTGAACTAGTATACACAATGAAGTCGAGGAGGTTAAAGGTGGGAAGTAGCCACGAAGCGCAAGCCGTAAGAAAGTGTGCGTGTGCCACCTCTCGTTTAGTCCTTGGAATGTCCGCTGTATGGCGGTGCTTCTATATCGGGAATATATGATGAAAAGATGCGAGATGGTGGTACTTGGAGTGTTGAATAGATGGACGAACGGACACACAGACAGATGCATGGACGGACTCACGGATGGCTGCACCGACGGATGAACGCATGGATGGACGCACAGATGGACGTGCGTACGCACGAACAGACGCACGCACGGACGGGTGAATGAACGCCCGGATGGTCACACAGACGGACGCACGGACGCACGGAAGCAAGAATGGACGGATGGATGCTTCGCCCCACTTTCCATCATTCACTCCATGGATATGCTGCCATTTTTTGTTTTCCGTGAGCGTATGTCAAAAGCATGTACACAAAAATGTGAAAGGGGTGGGGTATAACTGCCGGGTGCGTTGACAAGTTAGCTTTGACAAGAACCGGCAAAATGACATGTAGTTGGGCTAGTTGGGCTATACGCAAGGCTTCAGAGGTGAAGAAAACCGGAGGACAAGAAAGAGCGTCGCTGTGCTATTTCATGTCCTCTCTTTCATGTCTTCTTTTTCCTTGAATAGAGTTGTACAAGGACCAGCAAGGTTGCCTGAGGCTTCCACTGAAGGCTTAATAGTACAGTGGTGCAAAAAGCACAATGGCGAAAGCTTGATATCCATGAGTTATTCGTACCAATATACTCCGCATGTGTTGTGGATAGCTTGCCCTGACTCAGTGCAAATGGTAAGCAGAAAATATCTGCGAGCAGCTTGAAGACGGGCAAGTAGCGTGGCCAATCTTTCACTCCTGGCGGCAATATCGACACATATACAGACGATCTTCACCTCGCGGCATGATTGCGGGTAGCACCAAGGAGCTAAGCCTGAAATAGCAAAATGAGAAGCCGATGCGAAAAGGGATCGATTGCGCCATCGCGTTCTATATACTCTTGAAGGCGAACATGGAGAAGCCGAAGCTCGAGCAGGCTCCATGTGTTTTAACTTGTTTTGGCTAAATGATTATGCCATCTGGTGTTGGGTAATGTAGTGTACAGTGTTGCCATGAGCACCACCCTACGATGGGAGAAACAGCCTCCTCAACAGCCGCACTATTGTGACGGTACAAAGAATTATCGCACTGGGTGGCACTCGAACCGTATGCCGACACAGAAGACATTGTGATTTGGTGGCTTGCCCTTGTCACTTAGTAACGCGTATATCAGGGAGGCTTGAGGCGTAAATGCTGTGCGCCCATTGCACGCGTGCATTAACAGTTTTCCATCGATGCCTCCATTGCTATGTTGCGATGAGTGCTCTCATCCTAGTGAGCAATTCGTAGCAGACGTTTGAAAGGTCATATTAGAGTCTTTTTTGTTATTATGCAGCCGTTTGGCTAAAGGATAAAAAAGAACTTTAATTTGTCTCGTCCGCAGTACATCCTACCGTGTAGACTAGGAATAAAATATTTCCATTGGAGAATAACTCTTTAATGAAACCATATTGATTAAGGGGGCTTTTAAGAATGGCAGAAGTTTGACTGCTCTTGTTAATTGGCTCCATTAGCGATAGACCTGCGAACACCTGGCGATTTTCGGAATGATTCATAGCGATTTCATTGATATGTGGGGTTTAACGTCCCAAAACCACCATTTGATTATGAGAGACGCCGTAGTGGAGGGCTCCGGAAATTTCGACCACCTGGGGTTCTTTAACGTGCACCCAAATCTGAGCACACGGGCCTACAACATTTCCGCCTTTCATAGCGATTTCAAAGCAGAGTAAAATTCTGAAACAATTTCCTGTAAAGGGTGACCCACCTGGCTCCAGCTGGTTCTATTTAAGCACCCTATAGGCATGATAAACGCTTACAGCTAACGGGCGCCGTCTTCGCCCAATTATTAAACCAAAATAGTGATCTATTGTAAGCGGGGCCCTTTCCAAAACCACTGACGCCAGAGGCGGGCGCCACAACAACTCAGTTTGACTGTTCTGCAGAATTTAGGCTCCACAAGTATGCTATGCCTCACACTACAAACAAAAGGAAAATCTCTCCTGCGCTTAACTTAGCACAACTTTGCCTATATTTTGATGAAATGATACAAACAACCCACATAGTCCAGCACACATAGCAAAGCTTAGTGCCCGCTTGTCCTTCATCCTCACACATTATTCTCTCCTAACTTCTGCCTGTCTCGCTCGGGCCCATGACAAATTTTAGTTAGACAATGTCAACTGTGGTGTGTCCGATAAAGAGCATTATGCCACAAAATTTTTTTCGATAGGTTCATAACGAGCTGAGAAAACTGGTATTTTGAAGCGGTGCGGAAGAACGATGCGAGAAGGCAAGCTCGAAACCCTCGCCACGAGTAGCTTTCGTAAGCCAAATAAATCTCTTCCCTATACCCTCCGGCATCCTAGGAAACGCCACATGTGATAGACGTTCTCGAAAAAAATGGCAGCATATCCACGGAGTGAGTGATGGAGAGTGGGGCGAAGAATTCGTCCGTCCATTCGTTCTTGCTTCCGTCCGTCCATGCGTCCATCAGACCGTCCGCGCGTGCGTCTGTTCGTGCGTCCGTCCCTGCGTTCGTATGGAGCAAACTGCGTCGTTTCCTGCACGGCCGTGTTGTACGCGAAGGTTACATACGGGAGTATGGCGTCCCACGTCTTGTGCTCGACGTCCACGTACATGGCCAGCATGTCGGCGATGGTCTTATTTAGACGCTCGGTGAGGCCATTCGTCTGTGGGTGATACGCGGTGGTTCGGCGGTGGCTTGTCTGACTGTACCTCAAGATCGCTTGCGTTAGGTCAGCCGTAAAGGCCGTACCTCTGTCGGTGATGAGGACCTCGGGGGCTCCGTGGCGGAGGACGATGTTCTCAATGAAGAACTTGGCGACCTCGGCGGCAGTGCCCTTGGGCAAGGCCCTTGTTTCGGCATAGCGGGTGAGGTAGTCAGTCGCTACGACAATTCATTTGTTGCCAGAAGTTGACATCGGGAACGGCCCCAGTAAGTCCATGCCGATTTGTTGGAATGGCCGTTGAGGTGGTTCGACGGGTTGCAGAAGTCCGGCTGGCCTAGTTGTCGGCGTCTTGCGTCGCTGACAGTCTCTGCATGTTTTTACGTAGTGGGCGACCTCGGCAGTGAGGCGAGGCCAATAGTACTTCTCTTGTATTCGTGACAGTGTGCGGGAAACACCAAGATGTCCGGCTGTCGGGTCGTCCTGTAATGCTTCCAGAACCTCTGGACGTAACGCTGAAGGTACCACGAGGAGGTGGTCGGCGCGGAGCGGCGAGAAGTTCTTCTTGAGGAGGACGTTGTTTCGCAGGAAAAACGAAGCCAGTCCTCGGCGGAATACTTTCGGCACGTCGGCGGTCTTGCCTTGCAGGTAGTTCATGAGGATCATGAGCTCTGGGTCAGCTCGTTGGCGTTCCGCGAAGTCGTCGGTACTTATGGGTCCCAGGAAAGAGTCGTCGTCCTGGTCATCCTGGGGCGGCGGATCAACAGGGGCGCGAGACAAGCAGTCGGCGTCGGAGTGCTTTCGTCCGCTCTTGTAGACGACGGTGATGTCAAATTCTTGTAGTCTGAGACTCCACCGTGCGAGGCGCCCTGATGGATCCTTCAAGTTAGCTAGCCAACACAAGGCGTGGTGGTCACTCACGACTTTGAAAGGCCTGCCGTACAGGTAGGGGCGGAACTTTGATGTAGCCCAGATGATGGCAAGGCATTCCTTTTCTGTCGTGGAATAATTGGCTTCTGCTTTCGAAAGTGACCGGCTAGCGTAACTGATGACCCTTTCAAGTCCGTCGGTCCTCTGCACGATCACGGCGCCGAGCCCTGTGCTGCTTGCGTCCGTGTGAATTTCGGTGTCAGCTTCTTCGTCGAAGTGCGCCAGTATTGGCGGCGTTTGCAGGCGTCGCTTTAATTCTTGAAATGCCTCGACTTGCGGCGTTTCCCATTTGAAGTCGACGTCGGCCTTCGTGAGGTACGTCAGTGGCTCGGCGATCCGCGAAAAGTTCTTCACGAAGCGCCTGTAATAAGCGCAGAGGCCAAGAAATCGGTGTACTGCTTTCTTGTCGGTGGGTGCAGGAAAGTCGGCGATCGCAGCTGTTTTCTGTGGATCAGGGAGCACTCCCGACTTGCTGATAACGTGGCCAAGGAACAATAGTTCCTCGTAGGCGAAGCGGCACTTTTCTGGCTTCAGGGTAAGTCCCGAGGCTTTGATTACCCGAAGAACAGCTTCAAGGCGCTGGAGGGATACACGCAGCACTTGAGAGGAAGCACGCAGGAGTCAGGGCGGTGTCAGGCGAACTGTTTATTGGGCGAACTTGTGCCCAGCAAAACAGGGCCAAACACAACTCACAGCAACAGCGGCGTGAACAGTCCTCGGCCGACGGAAAAAAAAAGACCCCAGTGGCGCACTGCGCCGGCTTTTTATACACGCGTCGTAACGCGTTCCAGAGTGGCATACAAGATAAACGCGGCCTGCGTTGCGCTTAACAGAAAGTGATAGCGGCTTTCTTCGTAAACCAAAAGAACCGCACGTGTCACTACCGTCAGATGTGCGGTGGTTTGGGGTGCGCCAAACGTCAGTTTTCCTCGGCGAGCGCTGGATTACTGGCGAGCGGGAAGGCGTCGGGGGTGGCGGCGGTGGCTGGCGACGAAACTGCGGAGACGTTGGGTCCTGGTGTTGGCGAGGAGCGGCGACAGGTCGTCGTGCAGTAGCGGCGTAGGTCATCGCCTCCGGTTGGGGCTGTGGCCGTTCAGGAACGCTCAGTGAGCGCTGTAGTTCCTCGCGGACTACGTCTTCGAGAGAGGCGACTTGGGGCTGAGACGATGGCAACATGCGGCGCAGTTCTTCACGAACAAGTCGCGTCATCTCCTCCGTGAAGATCGTTACGTTTTCGTTGGGGAGTTGCACCCGAGTTTCAAGCAGTGATGCGGCTCTTTCCTTCCGCACGACGCTTGCAAAGGTGCGCAGGAAAGCAACGCGGAAGTCGTCCCAGGTTCGAAGCGTTGACTCGCGGTTCTCGAACCAAGTCCTTGCGGCGTCTTCCAGGTAAAAATACACATGACGCAGCTTGTCGTCCGGGTCCCACTTATTGAGGGCTGCGACGCGGTCGTAAATGTCAAGCCAGCTTTCCGGGTCTTCGTAGGTCGATCTGCGGAAGGTAGGCGGCTCTTTGGGCTGGTTGACGACCACGGTTGCCGAAGACCTTGCTTCCGTCATCGTGGATGCCGATTTCGTAGCAGCCTTTGTTTTCTTGTCCTTGTCGGTAGCGGCAGGCATTCGGGCGGTAGTCCTTGTTGTCTTCGGCTCACTCGAACGACCGGGTCGGCGTCGTCCTCTTGGCGGCTTGTGCTTGGCTCACGGCTGGACGGGGGCGTACGGTACATGGACCGAGAAGCACCTCCCCCAGATGTCACGAGGTTGTGATACACGCAGCACTTGAGAGGAAGCACGCAGGAGTCAGGGCGGTGTCAGGCGAACTGTTTATTGGGCGAATTTGTGCCCAGCAAAACAGGGCCAAACACAACTCACAGCAACAGCGGCGTGAACAGTCGTCGGCCGACGGAAAAAAAAAGACCCCAGTGGCGCACTGCGCCGGCTTTTTATACACGCGTCGTAACGCGTTCCAGAGTGGCATACAAGATAAACGCGGCCTGCGTTGCGCTTAACAGAAAGTGATAGCGGCTTTCTTCGTAAACCAAAAGAACCGCACGTGTCAATATACTCAAGGTCGGCGCTCGCTCGCTCAGTTGCCGCTCGTCGGTTGGTTTGTACGGCGCGTCGACGTCCAAGGTCACGGTGAAATGAATTCCAACGAATCCACAAACACCATGATCGACGTCCCTTCGACCAGCGCTGCCCTTTCGCATACGTGTGTACGTGTTCACTCATTTAACACCCCCTCCTACAACCACGTTAACCAATTTAGCCATCGACCCAAGTAAGTCGCACTTTAACACCCCGTTAACCAATTATATGCTCCGCATCCTCCTCAGTGTTCCCCGAGGGAAGCTGCGGGCAATTTTTAGATGCGGAAGCATCTTATACTCGCGCCTTGTAGTGCGCCGTCCGCACCGCTTCTCGAACATTCGACAGCTGACGCGCGCGCATGCGCCGTCGCGCCGTCGCCCACTCTTCCACCATCTGTGCATCCCTTCCTCCTCTACACACCGCGCGCGCTTCACTCCTCCACCATCTGTGCACCCTTCCTCCTCTACACACCGCGTTCGACATCTACAATTCTCCTGATTCTCCAGTGGACGCGCATGTGGCGTCGCGCTTCGAGAACATTCAACAGCTGACAGTGCATGCGCTGTCGTGCTGTATATATACTCAAGGTCGGCGCTCGCTCGCTCAGTTGCCGCTCGTCGGTTGGTTTGTACGGCGCGTCGACGTCCAAGGTCGTGGTGAAATGAATTCCAACGAATCCACAAACACAATGATCGACGTCCCTTCGACCAGCGCCGCCCTTTCGCATACGTGTGTACGTGTTCACTCATTTAACACCCCCTCCTACAACCACGTTAACCAATTTAGCCATCGACCCAAGTAAGTCGCAATTTAACACCCCATTTCACAACCACGTTAACCAATTTAGCCATCGACCCAAGTAAGTCGCACTTTAACACCCCGTTAACCAATTATATGCTCCGCATCCTCCTCAGTGTTCCCCCGAGGGAAGCTGCGGGCAATTTTTTTTCATCGATGCCTCCATTGCTATGTTGCGATGAGTGCTCTCATCCTAAACGAGGAATTCGTAGCAGACGTTTGAAAGGTCATATTAGAGTCTTTTTTGTTATTATGCAGCCGTTTGGCTAAAGGATGAAATGGAACTTTAATTTGTCTCGCCCGCAGTACATCCTACCATGTAGACTAGGAATAAAAGATTTCCATTGGAGAATAACTCTTTAATCAAACCGGATTGATTAAGGGGGCTTTTAAGAATGGCAGAAGTTTGGCGTGCTCTTGTTAATTGGCTCCATTAGCGATGGAAGCTCAGACACCTGATGATTTTCGGAATGATTCATAAGCAGAGTAAAATTCTGAAACAATTTCCTGTAAAGGGCGACCCACCTGGCTCCAGCTGGTTCTATTTAAGCACCCTATAGGCATGATAAATGCTTACAGCGAACGGGCGCCGTCTTCGCCCAATTATTAAACCGAAATAGTGATCTATTGTAAGCGGGGCCCTTTCCAAATCCACTGACGCCAGAGGCGGGCCCAACAACAACTCAGTTTGACTGTTCTGCAGAGTTTAGGCTCCACGAGTATGCTATGCCTCACACTACAAACAAAAGGAAAATCTCTCCTGCGCTTAACTTAGCACAACTTTGCCTATATTTGATGAAATGATACAAACAACCCACATAGTCCAGCACACATAGCAAAGCTTACTGCCCGCTTGTCCTTCATCCTCACGCATTATTCTCTCCTAACTTCTGCCTGTCTCGCTTGGGCCCATGACAAATTTTAGTTAGACAATGTCAACTGTGGTGTGTCCGATAAAGAGCATTATGCCACAAAATTTTTTTTTCAATATGTTCATAACGAGCTGAGAAAACTGGTATTTTGAAGCGGTGCGGAAGAACGATGCGAGAAGGCGAGCTCGGAACCCTCGCCACGAGTAGCTTTCGTAAGCCAAATCTCTTCCCTATACCCTCCGGCATCCTAGGAAACGTCACATGTGATTGACGTTCTCGAAAAAAATGGCAGCATATCCACGGAGTGAATGATGGAGAGTGGGGCGAAGAATTCGTCCGTCCATTCGTTCTTGCTTCCGTCCGTCCATGCGTCCGTCAGTGTGACCGTCCATGCGTCCATCAGACCGTCCGTACGTGCGTCTGATCGTGCGTCCGTCCCTGCGTTCGTCCATGCAGCCGCCCCTGCGTCCGTTCATGCGTCCATCCATGCATCTGTCTTTGTGTCCGTTCGTCCATCTATTCAACACTCCAAGTACCACCATCTCACATCTTTTCATCATATATTCCCCATATAGAAGCACCGCCATCCAGCGGACATTCCAAGGACTAAACGAGAGGTGGCACACGCACACTTTCTTACGGCATGCGCTTCGGGTCCACTTCCCACCTTTAACCACCTCGAGTTCATGGTATATACTAGTTCACTGTATTCATGGCACTGCGGCCGAACGCTCGCTAAACCTTTCGAAAACCAAGGAGGTTACGCCCAGCGAGTATGACGTAGCAAACTTTTTCAGTAAGATAGTGCTCAATGTACATGCCAATGGCTGCTAATGGGAAATGAGAGGCGGAGAATTCGGTTTTTACTTTTTTACGGCTTGCGCTTCGTATCTACTTCCCATATTTAACCACCTAGAGTTCATTCATGGTATATACAAGTTCATTGTATTCATGGCACTGCGGCTCAACGCTCGCTAAACCTTTCTAAAGCTAAGAAGGTTACACCCAGCGAGTATAACGTAGCAACCCTTTCTTGTCAGATAGTGCTCAATGTACATGCCAATGGCTGCTAATGGTGATCGCAGCCTGCACGTTTACTAAAAGCCGAATGCTCCTGTCTCTCATTTCCCATTAGCAGCCATTGACATGTACATTGAGCACTATTTTTTATTGTTCAACAACGCACAGAAGAAGTCTCTCACCGGCACCACCTTGGAGGTCAAAATGTTATACTTGTACAGACTACGAGGGACGAACGGGTGCCGCTATAAGAAGCGTCGCCCCTAGAAGTTCAACCTCCATTTGAAAGAAATTTATGTAGCGCGAGGCGAAAAAACCAACACAGAAAAGAATAAACTGAGAAGACAGTCTATTAGCGCTCTGTCTTCTCAGTCTATTCTTTCCTGTGCTCGGTTTTTCGCCTCGCTCTACATACATTTCTTTCAAATGTTTCACCAACAAGCCCACATCGCCACTGTTTTCAACCTCCAGCACGCGCACGGCGCCGTTTTGTTGACTAGCGTTATTTTGTGATCCAGTGTTTGTTTCTGCGTGATGGATGCCTCTTTGCGCGCTCGTTTGAAGACCCTGGTTTAGACGCACTAGAATAGACGACTATATTGAGCGTTCAAACGTGGTCATTATTTTGTTTCCAGGGCTGGCGTCTGCTCGATGCGCTAACCGAGAACGCGTGCAAAACGCTGGCATATTAGCTCCGCATCTCGTTGCGATTCACGGGAAAAAATAAAACAGACGTGAACACTCTCTTTTTGTGTCTCAAGTTTTGTTGATATAATCAAGCAATAAATTACACAAACTACATATCTAGTGTGGAATAATTTTCGTCATGTCATGGGCAACTGTTGGCCACGTCAGAGCATAGTCGTCTACGCAGAGGACCGTCGTCGCAGTGCTGCCTTCTACGTAGGGCAATTCTTACGTCTACGTCATGCCCCCTTTCTCTGGGCGCGCCCACGAAAAAAAGCTCATCTTGAAATGTAACCCATTTCCATGAGAGAGACGCTCTAGATGCCGACCAGGGCGGACGCGCGAAGATCGGCTCCTGCTTTCAAGAATGCTTTCCTGTGGTATTCACAAACTTTTCGCCGAGTTTTTAGTCCCATCGTGTGCCTAAGTTCTCAAGAAAATCAGCAGATACAACCTTTGTGCTGGTGAGTGGACGTTTAAACCATTTTCGGGACATTTTCACACGGCAACGCCACCGGGGGATTTAAGCCTAACCAAGGAGGCGATTGCCGCCGATGCGCCGACCCGGCGCCAACGTGACTCAACGCTCTGCGCGTTCCAGGACCTGCGACTGAGAATGGAATACCAAGCATAGAGAAAGAAGAAGACAAGAGCGGACACTCCGCGAAACCTGGCCTCCGGAAGTGCGTCACGACTACGTAACGAACTAGTGCTCTCACCAAACGTCAGAGGGCGCAAGCGCAAAAAAAAAACAGTTATAATCAATGCAACAGAATCGTTTTTACAAAATAATACTTATACGCCCAAATTTGGTATGTTCTTTATACATAAAAACAATTTATTCAACACACCTTACGCGATTATTTTTCTTCAGCCATACTGTCATAAACACCATCTACCCAGCGACAAGCCCATGCATGACTGACAGCGAGAAGCTTTCGTCGCTTTCGTCAACGTCGGCTGCGTCGGCGTTTTCGTGCGTGAGATAACAGGTGAGGCACGTTTTCAAGCGAAGCTTGTTGAATGACATGTTGTTGGTCTTGTTGGGTCATTTTTTCAGAAAACGGTTACACTTGCGCGAATAAGACACCATGCAACAAACATAGAAAGATGCACACACACACACACGTTGCGCTTCGTGCGTGCGAGTTTGTTTCTTAAGTGGCGTCTCATTCACGCAGTAGTAACCTTTTTCTGAAGCTTGTAAGGACTGGGAGGTTCGCTAAAAAGAAAGTTTGTGGCTCTATGCGGCGGCTAGACGGGAACATTGTGCAACGTATGCAGTATAGCAAAGGCGGCACGGCGTCAAGCCGAGGCGACGCGTGCTGCGTCTGCCCCGGACGCGAGCGTCTGTGCGCTGAGCGTAGCTGGGTAGCTAGGTCATAGGCTCGGTGCAAAATATTGAGAAGCATTCGCTGGGCCTCGCATGCTTCATGACGCGTTTCCCGAAGGCTCGGAACACGAATAATTCTTGGTGTGCTGGAGGCAAATCTGGACTAGCTAAGTGGCCATCATCTTCGTTTTTTCGCTAGCCTTGTACCACTAGTGCAAGCTGCTCACAAATTTTTTTGACGTTTCCAATATAATTTTACCGCACAAATTTCAACTACGATTTTTCTTCTCAAGGTACTGCTGATACTGCGTACGTACGAAGGTGTTCTAAAGTTCCCAGGCCGCGATACCATTGCATTACAAGGGATAGCGGCCTGGAAACTTCTGAAGATCTTTGTACGTGGTCTTGACGTATATCTTTGCAATTCAGAGTTTTATGGGTCAGAGATGTATCCCTGGTTTTGTATTGTGCATCGATTAGCTAATCATTCAAAGGGGTTTGTTGGTACACTTATGACGTGCACATATCTTTTTCGTAATTTGACAGCGAAGCATCCACTTACTAACATTTTCAGACCGCGCTGACGCCATGCCGTCCGGCGGTCCAAGCTACGGCAGCTACTGTTGTGTATCGTGGTGCTTCAACAATGGCAGAACCCACAAGAAGCCTGGGACGAGTTTCTTCTGCATACGACGGGACGGCAGGTGTGTTAAAGCTTTTGTATGGTTTGCATGTCTTTAGGCTTACTGTTCGTACTTGCTCAGTGAGGGTAACAATAAAAAATCACTATTCAAGCACTTCCCTTTTCAGCTGATAGTTCATTGCCAATGCAGGATGAAAGCATGGAAGCAGTATGCTGGACGCGATGATCTCCTTAGTAAGCCGGCCAGCCTATTGTACGCAACGTACAGGGTTTGTAGCGACCATTTTACTGCTCAAAGTTTCATGGACCCTGGGCACACAAGGCTTACAAGAATGGCTGTTCCCAGTGTGCAACCAGCTGCACCATGTAAGTGATTGACTGAAACTCAAATATGTGCAATAGCAGCCACTTGTATTGAAACAGTGGCGACAGTTAACCGTGAAGATCTTTGTAGCCGATGGAGAAGCCTCACTATAGAAGTAACACTCGGAAAGTCTTAAATTTTGTGAATTGTGGGCTATTACCTTCCTAACAGCAGCTTTACATTTCTGTCGTTTTTTGATGCTCTTGACCTGCGCAACTTGTTTTAAAAGACTTTAAAGGGCTATTTCACGTCATCTTCAAGCCTGAGTGCACTAGTACGTATACCTTTCATCAGTGAAAGCTGCCACTGTTGATAATTCCAAAAATCACAAATTACTTGTTTCCTAGTTGGTGCCTTCTCTTTTCTTCCACGTTCGACCAATTTATGCGTTTGAAAGAGCTGTTTAAGTTTCCCCATGCTACAAGCTTTGTAACTTGTACCAACTGCACATATATGCAGGTTCTCTGAGCGTCGCTTTAAGTAGTGACTGTGACATGGCTGCAGAAGCTGCACTGCAAGGTGCGGATGAGCTTCAGTTTGTGTTATTTTAAGCCTCTTACTGATACATTGTCGTAATTTCATTTCTTCAGGACCTGCCGTAGAGGCTTCAAAAAGCGGCTCCCACACATTGAGGTGCCCCGATGAACAGGGTGCGTTCAGTGTCACGATTTCTTTTTTTTTACCGAAATTGACTGTTGACCAAACCTCTGCAGGTGGCAGCTCCCTTGTAGCTGGTGAAAGAATTTCCGCTGACTTCGTCTTGCCGGAGAAAACCTTAACCAGTCATTCAGCTGTCACAAAAGGAACTTGTGTGACCGGTAAGTTGTATGTTCACTTCAACACCAGAGTGGATTGATATAGAGACTTCCGCAGGCCGCTCGCAAGATTGTTCCGACAGCACTGTTCGAGGCACTGAACAAGCTTAACAAAGCCCTCCAGAAGACGTCTCCGCCAACAGCTCCACGCCTGAGTGCCCTAGAAAAAATGGTGACTATGGTTTTATTGCAGCTGTTTTTAATGTGCTATTTTATGTTTAGGACATTCTGAGGAAACTGTCCTCAAAAGGACACTACGTGTGCACTTACAAAATGTAAGGGTGGGCTCTCAGTGATTTTTATTTTTTTTTGTGCATTGTCAACATTGTGAATGGTTTGTTTTTAGGTAGTGGAATCGAAAACTTTGCACCACAGAAAGTTGTGCACCTTGGGTCTGAAAGAGCGAGGAAAGTGCTCGTATGGGATTAGTTGTTCTTCGCTTTTACATCCATTTTTTTGTTTATTGTAGTGCGTTCCTGTGTGCCAGCGACAATGTCTCCATCAATGAAGTACAAGCAAACCATTAAACATCTGCAAGCCAAAGTAGCAGCACAGCGGAAAACTCTCAAAAGACTGCGGAGACAGCCTCACCAAGCACCGTCATCGACTTCAAAGGCCCTTGAAGTTATCCGACCGCACGTCACCGAGGAGGTTTTTAAACTTCTTTCCGCACATGTTCGCTTGAGGCCCAAACGCAAGGGCAAGCGGTTTCCCGTGTGGTTCAAGAAATTTGCTCTTCACTTAAACTTCCCAGGCCCGCGAGCATACCGATTTCTGGCTCCATATTTTTCTTTGCCCTCCCGGCGTTCATTAAGGAGGTGGCTAGCTAATGTAAAGATGACTCCAGGCATAATTCCAGGAATCCTTTCTTCCATTGCAACAAATACTCAAGCTTGGAATGAACGCGACCGAGTATGCGCTTTAGTTTTCGATGAAAGAGCACTCAAAAAGAATTTGTACTATGATGCTGCAAGAGACGTTGTCCAGGGTTTTACAGATGATGGCACTCATCGCATTTCAACCATCGCTGATCGAGCACTGGTCTTAAGGGCGAAGCTCCTTAGGGCGTGGGCTGGGCGTCCCCTGTATGTAGCCACCTCTAGTTTAGTTCTTGCAGTGTTCACTAGATGGCGGTACCGTCCCCTGTATGTAGCCACCTCTAGTTTAGTTCTTGCAGTGTTCACTAGATGGCGGTACTGTCTCCTGTATGTAGCCACCTCTCGTTTAGTTCTTGTAGTGTTTACTAGATGGTGGTACTTGTAGCTGATGATGAAAAGATGCAAGATGTTATAAACTAGAAAGCGGTAATTGTAGTTGATGAAAGACGCGAGATCTTATAAAATAGGAATGATGTCACATATGGCGCGTGTCATTGGTTGAAGGCAATCGTTCGATTTAGTGCGGCGACGTACGCTAGGGGGAGCGATGTAATAAAATCGAGTGGGCAAAATGTACAGAGGATTCATGGTTTACCAGGTTTACCTCCGGAGCTTCGCCCACTCATCATCATTCACTTCGTGGATATGGCGGCACTTTTTTTCCTTCTTGTTGGCGTTTCGAGAAAGTGGGTTTAACAGGTTGCTTTTACTATAAGGCACACATCAACACCATCATCTGTTATGCATAACTTGCTGGTGTCACTCATTTTGGAGCTTAGGAGCATTAATATTGCAGTGAAAGCAGTCATTTGTGACCAGGGCAGTTCAAATGTAAGTCTCGCTAACCAACTAAGAGTGACTGTAGCAAAGCCTTTTTTTGAAGTTAATGGTGAGCGGGTATATTACATTTTTGATGTTCCGCATTTAATTAAAACAACGCGCAATAATGTCCAAGCACACAAGTTATACATTGGGGATGACATCGTTAACTGGTCGGACATTGTAAGCCTTTACCAATCCTCACATGAGTTGCGGTTGCGATTGGCTCCAAAGTTGACTGAACGGCACGTTCATCAGAAACCTTTTTCTAATATGAAGGTCAGCAGAGCAACTCAGGTCCTCAGTGCATCAGTTTCGATTGCTATCACGGCATTGGTGTATGCGAAGGTGCTGCCTGCCTCGGCCATCACTACAGCTCAATTTTGTGATCGTATGGACAGAATTTTCGATGCCTTGAACAGCTCGAGTAAAAAAAGAACTTCACAAAAGCTGCGGCGTGCAATCATGAAAAATGATTCAGAGCTGCTTGACTTCCTCCGAGGCCAGCTTCCCTGGATTGCATCATGGCAGTTTGTTGGCAGACGTCAACCACAAACCATCGCAGGTTGGAAAATTACAATTCAGGCAATTTGTCAACTATGGGACGACCTCTTCAAAAATTACAATTTTGAATACCTGTTAACACGCAGGCTTCAACAGGATCCTCTGGAGAACATATTTGGCCACATTAGGCAAAAACAGGGTTGCAACACCAACCCCAATGTAGCACAATTTATTTGTGGCCTGAAGCACATCTGCATAAGAAAACTCTTCAAGCTGTCAGAATACGGAAATGTCGAAGATGATGAATGTGACCTCCTCCAGGAGCAGCTCTCGCCATTCTCCCTCACCAGTGCGTCTCTTGTGGATAATGAGGAGTGTGCACAGCCACAGCCTGACGACTTTCCTGCTCTAGACGATCTCTATGAACTTGCGACAAGCGTTCACTCCCATATTATCGATGACTCCGCTGCATATTATGTAGCTGGTTTTCTCATCAAACACTTCCTTCGGAATGCATGTGACGGCTGCAGTTGCCCACAGTTACTGAATGACGACAGTGAGACGCTTAAGGGTACCCACCGGTATTTCACAATGCTCAAAGCATATCACGTCCCCAGCAAACTTTTTGGGAATCTCACTGTGCCATCAGAAGCAGCTTTTGCATACGCACAACAACTTGAATCTCACTTTATTGCCATAATTGAGGCCACTGCACATCACCTGAAAGTGTGCGATGTTTTGTATCGCCATCTGTCAAGTGTTGGGCGATTTTCATTTTTGTTCTGCTGGGTGTCGCGCGAAGTTTCTGAAAATGTTTTGCCGGGTTCGTTTATGTTGGCATGTGCGTTTTGTGAACCGAAACTTAGATAGGGTTAGGTTCCAGTCTTCAATCTCAGGCATACAGCTTGACAAGTTCAAAGGTTAGCAATTAGCGGCGGGTTTACACTAAAGTATTCGAGTTGAGCCGAATCCTGCAATAGCTTTCTTATGTTATTACTTTGTTACAGCAGACTTCATTATAATCTTATATGCTTATATTCAGCTCAACTGGACTAGCCACTCCTTCGTTGCATACATTGTTTAGGTTACCCGCTATGAGGAGTAGGGACAATGTGTATTCGCTCGAAGTGATTTGCATAACCTTAAAAAGAATGTTGGGTATCCTGTCTGTATTTTTGTAGCAGATGCGGGCGAACTGTACACTTTACTGTGGCTCGCTTGGTCACTGGGTATGCTTTATCTCTCCAGCTCAAGTAATATATCGATAACAAAACCGCTTGTTGAAATGTCTTCGAGCGGGTAAGAAACACAGTATGAAGTGGGCACGGTTCACGTTATCACGCTTTTCGTATTTTAGCTTCTCATCAACCTCCTCATCTCGCCCATCAAAATTTTCAAAAGAATACTCAAACTTGGAGCGTTTGATGGGGCTGCGGACGCTGCCATTTTATTTTTATATAGATTGTGAGTGATAACGTACGATGTAGAGCCTTTGTGAAAAATAATGAGCCAAAGTGGTTTCCTTCTGCTATTTATTAGCCCTGTAATACCGCTCTCGTAGCACCAATTAAAGTCCACAATTCTGGATAAGTGATGACTACAACATATTTTAGCTCGCAAGCGTCACAGCAACACCCAGACGCAAATCGCTTGGGATCTTAAGTTTTTGATGAAGGCGACGCATAAGAAGAGCCGCAAGACCTGCCAGTGTTGTAGCATAAAGCTTGTCTTTCACGTAGTGAGCAAGCTGCAAAGCCCTACCTTTCTGAGGACAAGCAGGCATCAAGTCTGCTTTTTTTCATTTTGGACTAGCTGTTCTTAAGCACAGCCAGCACACTGCACCTTTGCCTTTCTGCTATATTGTGTCGTGTGGTTTCTGTGTGCTCTTTTTTTATATGCATTATTTCGGTTAACCCCAGGCGTGATTCGGGACTTCATTGCTGTGTATATGTCACTTCTTCCTTCTTCGTCAGCATTGTGCGCTGTGTTTTTGCCATAGATCCTTACTTACCCACTGGCCCGGTGTGTCATACTTCACCAGCTTCTCGGCTTCTGCTAACTCTAGCGATGTGTGCGTTGTCTGTGTTCTCTCTGTATTTGTTACAATTTATTTGTAAGGCGAGATGCATTTGTTGTCTACCTTTGTCATATTGTGCTTTTTATATTCTCACACTCTACCTTGCTTTTGAATAAAACATTACGGATACTCTGTCTCTTTGACTGATATATACATTGATCACTCGTTCCAAAAGAAAAACACAAGCGCGATGAATAAAACCGTAGTGAATTCTCATTACCTGCATCTCTTTTTATTATAACTTAATCGAAATAAAAATTACGTCACGACCGATTCGCATGAACCACTGAACAAAACAAAACAGAGAATCGCTAAATCAAAACGACCTGCAAAAACTATCCATTTGGGCGATGAATAGTGGTCTGAAATCGTGAACTTTCGTCATAGCCAAACGTCGGTTATGCAAAGTAATTCAAAACTTGCGCCAGTGAAACTGAAACAGGAAGCGCATGCCACTTGCTCTCACCAACCACTAGGTGTGCTAGGGTCGATTGGGCCGCTGGGGTCTACGGGAGTGTCCACTCTTAACCTTTATTTCTCTATGTACCAATAGATGGAGAGGACATCTTTCCAGAGGATTGCACAAAAGACATGGGTTGGAAGGAAGCCGAAACGAGACGCTCAAGGAATAAGCTAGCCGCGGTTATCGTTCCTGCTGCCACGGGTTCGACCAAGGCTGGCGTTGCGGGAGACGCTCGAGCCAGTCGTAGTAGGTATGACACCAAGCATACAGTCATGCGAGCTGGACGCATGCCGCCGCTACCCAAGAACTTCAGCAAAATTGTGCTACGACCACGTGGAGGACTAAATATCTCGAGAATTGGCACTGGAGCCTTGGCAGACGCGATAGTACTGGCGGCCTGCGTGAAAGAGGAGGAGGCCATGTAGGACATCATCTGTTCCAACTTGCAGCAGAACATTATGGTGGCAAGCACTCCGGACCAAGACAGAGCTTCAAAATACCTCAAGGTCAAGCAAATTGACATTGGAGGCAAAGTTTTCGAGGTTAGCGCGTACGCCACGGCACCCCATGATACTTGTAAAGGAGGGATTCGCGGGATCCCCGTAAGCGATACTTTGACCCGAAAGATTGTGAACGCGAACAACCCGCACGCGCTGCAGACCAAGAGAATCAAGGACACCGGGACAATCATCATAGCGTTCGAAGGACACAAGGTGCCCAGATTCGTGAGATATGGACCTTCACTTTTGCAGTGCTCCCTTTACCGCAAGAACATCGATATTTGCTACGTCTGTGGAAGGCTGGGACATTGGTCTGACGTCTGTCCGAACCCAGCTGAAACCATCTGCAGAGGCTGCGAGATCAAGAACCCAGATAGCCTGCACCAGTGCAATCCAAGATGCAGGCTGTGCGACGGTCACCATCCCATGGCAGACAAGGAGTGCAAGAACAGGTTCTTAGTGCCATACGTCGTAAGACACAGACGTTGGGAAAGATCGCGAGCAGCCGTAGAAGCCCGGGACGCGTCAATCACATCGAGTCCAGACATCAACGACAAACAGCTTATTCCAGCCTACGGGACCCTGAGCATCCTGACTACAAAAGAAAAGGAAAGGTGGCCCCACTCCAGGGGGAGGTCGCGTTCCAGAAGAGGTTCTAGACCCAAGGCCCGCTCCCAATCACGGGGGCGCTCGAGTTCTCAAGGTCACCATCAGGGTCGGGATCAGCCTGGGCGGCACCCGAATGGCCAGCTGCCTGGCGTTCAGTTCGAGATCACGGCTTCCAAACCGGGGAGGACGCCTGCAGTTACATCGAAAGCGACCTGGGCTGAGCGAGTGCGCAACGGCGCGGCAAAGGTGATGACAGGTAAGCTGCCAGAGCATGATATAATTGCACAGCTAGAGCAAGAAAACGCGATACTTACAAAATCGAATGAGAGGCTATCAGCTGAGTTAAAGGAAATAAAAATTCTTCTCACTAAGCTAATCAGCGCGCAGTCTTCCCAGACAATGCCTCAGCCAGTTGATGTCCCTGTGGCTGATGACGTGGGGGACTCGAGAACCACAAAAAGAGGGCAGTCATGGCAGAACACCTGGAAGCCAACCAAACGACCATGTCAGATATGAAAGAGGTCTTTGACATGCTCAGCAAAGTAGTAGCCAATCTTAGCGAGCAGATGGGTAGGCTACAATCAAGCGTGGCGGCACTGGAAGAGCATATGACTTTGCGCATCACAAAGCTCAAAGCAGATCTGCACAACACAGCAAGGCCTCCTCATGCACCAAGCTCACCCCTTCGGCCACCAATACTAGTGGTACCAAACCTGTCGACAGGTGCAGCATCAGGCTCTGGCCGCCCATGTAATAACCCTGATGGCAGCGCTACGTGAAGCATTTCGTATCTGGCAATGGAACTGTAGAGGTTACCTTAAAAAGAAGGCAACCCCACAGCAGTATATCAGGAGCAGCCAAGAAAAGCCTCATATTATATTATTACAAGAGACCCTTTCACCGCAAGCAACGTTGCCTGGATTCCGGCCTGTAATAGGGGATACTGAAGGGAGGGGAGTCTGCACCTTTGTATGCAACAAACTAACGCACGTCACCCCGGACCTCAAGATAGAAGCAGGCCGGTTCGAACACGTCATGGTAGAGATCGTGCCAGCTACCAGCAATCGTCAGAGCATTTTCATTCCTAATATATACAGCAGTCCAAAGGAACAAAGGCAAGGGTTCAAGATAGTTCTAAAGAAAGCTGTTAATATCGCTGGGGAATGTTCACTCTTAATAGCAGGTGATTTCAACGCCCCTCATCATACATGGGGTTACAAGTACAACACTGGGAAAGGAAACCGACTTTGGCAAAGTGCCAGTGAACTTGATCTCACCCTAATCACAAACCCCAGCCTAAAAACAGGGCTTGGTACATCTTGCTGCAGGGATTCCACGCAGAACCTTACATTTGTAAGGAACATCAAGAAGGCCCAGTGGATGAACCTTGCTGTAGACCCAGGGAGTGACCACTGAATTATTGCCACTACCTTCTCCGTGGAGCGTAAAAACCAGAGAGAATTCCACTTCTCAGACTGGGTTAAGTTCAGGAACATAAGGATGGAAAGGGAACAAGATGGCCACAAACAAGGCTTGGAGAAGTGGGTCAAACAGATTAAAGAGGACATCAAATCCATCTTCTCCACCATTACCACAGATTTTTCGGTTGAAAGAATGGATAGCCGGCTCGCTCATCTTCTTGAGGCAAAGCAAGCACTACTGAACCGTTGGAAGGGTCAGCGCCTGAACCGAAGACTGAGGAAGAAGATAGCTGAGGTAAACAGATCAGTCGAAGAACATTGTCGCGCACTATCCAGGCATCAATTGGACGAAATCTGCAACTCCGTCGATGGTCAGATGCGCAATGGCAAGACATGAAATATGTTAAAACATCTCCTCAACGAAAACACCCCCAAAACAAATCAAAAGCATGTTATCGCTCGAATTTTGCATAAAGAGATAGGGCGCACTACAGAACAGCAAGTTGTGACGCGGCTCGTGCATAAGTACCTCTCAATCAAAAGAGGATTGGCACCACCAAGTAGACAGTACCAGGGCACGCCCAATCCAGGTCATGAGGGCGACTTTAACATCGAGAAGATCAGAAGAGCCTTGCATGATCTCAACGGCAGGTCGGCCTCTGGCCCAGACAGTATATCAAACAAGGCCCTTCGTAACCTTGATGACGATTCAATTGACACCCTGAGGGATATGAACAATGCAGCATGGATAGAACGCAGGGTGCCAGAGCAGTGGAAGCTGGCCAGCACGATCCTTATTCCTAAGCCAGGAAAGCCCCTATGTCACACACGGGTCCCGTTAATTAGGGAGGCGATCGCCGGGCTAATTCCAAGGGCCGAAGTATTGGCCCCCCAAACCGCACCACGAAAGCGTGGACAATTTAGAAGTGGTCCTTTTCGGCGCGCCAGCGGACGCCGGCTGTGGCCCAAAGAACAAGTCAGAGCCGAGAGTTGATAAACAAAACAAATATTATATTCTCAAAAATGGCAGATCGAAAACGATACACAAGAATGCACACTCCACAATAGTTACATACAATACGTCACCAAACAAACAACGCACTACACAGTACAATCACCCACAATTGGAACAACGGACACAGACAACAATACGCACTACAATGCAGTCACATGCATTGAACAACCAAGACACTTAAAGACTAAAGAGATAGAAAACCTATTCAGTCCAAAGTTCTTGGAACCAAAGTCTAGATGATACTCTTCCGAGAATCACTCACTCAAAATCCAGCGTTGTTGTCGTTCCACAGCCCTCGAAGTTTCTCTTCCAGGAAACCTCGCCGAAGTTTCTCTTCCAGGAAACCTCCCGTCTTCAATAGGCCACTCTCCAAGCTTCAAACTTCTTCGCCCGAACACGTCGGCTTCACACACGCAGCTGTTGCCACGCGTCCTCGCTCGATAGCGGTAGACACACGCTCTTGCCTGTAGCTCGAGCCTTCACCCCTCAGGTGGAAATCCTCTTCATCTCCTGCTTCGTCCCTACGGACAAAACCTTCGCCGACTACACGGCGGGATACCTACGCACTCTGGCGCTAAATTCCGTCTTCTCCTCATCTCTCATCTCGGCTGCTCGGTTAAATACCTTGCGCGCGACATTCCAGACGGTTCTCGTCATTTCGTCGGCGCGATACGCAGCGAAGGCTGGGAAGAGGGCGAGACGGTTGGAATGCCCTCTGCGGCCGATGACTCAACTCGGTATGACCACGCCCCTTTCGTTCTAGAACTTTTGCGGGCTATCTCGGCCGCCGATGTGGGGCGAGGAGGTTCGTCGGCGAAGCCACGCTTCCGAGGGGAGAGCGCGCGCCCCGGGGAGCCTTTAGATGTTTGTTTTCTTTTTCTTTTGACCTCGCGGCGCCACTCCGGCGTTTCGTCGCGACAATTTGGCGGCGCGCCCATTTTTAGCGCTCGTTCTGTGACACTGCCCCCCACTTTAAGAATATTATCTCATAATATTCAGAACCACACAAACGAGCGCGAACAGTCCCCACACACTCAAAGACTGTAACATAGTCCGTCGCTCATGACACGTCACATACGCAATAGTTCACTCAATACAATTGTACATTGTAATTCAATTACACAACACATGAAATATAACCACAGGCACATGACTACAACACTTCATCACACATTCCAAACAATACAAATGCATAAAGTTCTCTCATTACCACAATTATACAACACTATACATCACATCACAGCACAGACACTTCGACACTTGTGACACAGGGTAACACAACATTAACACAACATATGGCACTCAGCACTGCCAAACACATTCTGATTCGACCTCAGCACCTATCCTGTGTATTTCGAGCTGCGCTTGCGTCCTTTCTTGTGGTGCTCGCTCGATCTCTTCTTGTTCTTCTTTGTTCTTTTTCGGCGAGCCTTTTCCAACGACGGTATCTGAGGCAGCGTCTCAGCCATCGTTGTCACTCCTGACACTGTTAACGGGTGATAACACTCAACCGATCCTGTCACCCGCTTGTTCACGTCCCGACATTTGGCCTGGCTGGCCAACTCCGTCTCCTTTGTACTGTCGGTCGGTTGAGGTCGTGCCGACGTAAGTCCAGTTGCCCGGCCCGTGAACTCGTTCAACACGATCATCTTATCATTCATAGTCCCTTGCACCGCGGCTTCACCTTGGGCTCGAGTGGGATCCGTCACGGGTTGCTCCTCCACTGTATCTCGTGGTCGTTGGGTTGGCGAGGGCTCTATTTTAAGGTCTTCTCCCAAACATTCCGGATCATTCGGTCCTCGCGCCCCGTCGATGTTTCCGATGACAAGGTCGTAAAGGGGGGTCGTCATACATAGAGCCGTAACCTTCCCGCTGAAGTATGGGGTTTCAACCTCAATCTCTGCTTCGGGAAGCATCCGAACTGTACGGTCAATTAAGCAAACCGGTTTCGTTTTGCCGGTTAACTCACGTTCCCGTACCAAGTTTCTCCGCACGATAACAGTGGAGCTACCAGTGTCTCTTAACACCGTAATCGTCTTGCCCGCAACTTTTCCAGGCAGCGTTGGCATTCCCTTTGTAACACCGGTTGGCTGTTTTGCCATTACAGCACCGACAATAGGAATTTTCTCCCCATTCTTCAACTCTACGAATCCATCGGTGACGGCATTATTATCAGATTTCGGTGCCGCTTGCACACAAGATACCTGGTGAGATTGACTCACTCCGTTCCGACAAGCATCTGCTTTGTGCCCAGTCTGACCACACTTGAAACATTTTACTGCCGTAGGGCTCGTAAAGATCGTTCGACAGTTTTTCGCGCGATGACCCACTCGGTTGCACAGAAAACATCGCGGAATGCTCTCTGGTGCACGCTTCTTTTCTTCGGGAGCCAATTTCTTCGAATCATCGGGACAATCCTTCTTGACCTTGGCCAAATCAGTGCCACCTTGCGCTTCCAAGAATTGATCAGCCAATTCAAGCATTCCTTCAAGTGAGTCAGCCTTCCTCTCTTTCAAATACAGTGACAGGCTTGGGTGGCAACTAGTAAGAAATTGTTCTCTAATTAGGAGCTCTCTAAGCTCATTGTACTCCTGCGCTGTCCCTGAAAGTTCAATCCATCTGTCGAAATAATGGCAAAGTCTGGCGGCATACTGCGTAGCCGTCTCACCATCAGCTGGCTTCCCTGTCCGAAATCTGTCCCGGAATCCTTCTACAGTAAACCTAAATCGCTTCAGCAAAGCAGCTTTCACCTTTGCATAGTTGCTGCATCGGTCGGCGTCAGCCTACCGTACACACTGAGCGCTTCACCACTCAAGCAAGTACTCAAAGCAGTTGCCCATTGATGGTCCGGCCAATTCTGACTCTTCGCAATCGTCTCAAATCGGTGAAGGTACGCGTCAAGGTCGTCCTTCCTCTCATCAAACGCTACAAGCAGCTTGCTTGGGTTCAATCGGAAGCCATGATCTTCCCGTTCGCTGCTTTCAACTCTAGCTTGGACGGGAGTTTCACTTCGCTGTTGCAAACGGAGCCGCTCGAGTTCTATCTCGTGCTGTCGCTGCCGTTCCCTTTCCTCTCTTTCTTCTTTCGCCCTCTCAGCTGCCAGTCTTTCTTTCTCCAGCTCAAACTTCAATTGCAGCTCTCTTTCTTCTTTCAGCTGTCGCTCCTTTGCCTCTCTTTCTTCTCTCGCCCTTTCAGCTGCCAAACTTGTCGCGGCGCCACTCCGGCGTTTCGTCGCGACAATTTGGCGGCGCGCCCATTTTTAGCGCTCGTTCTGTGACACCCTAACTGCCTCTAACTTGGACAACATGAGGCCAATATCCTTGACATCATGTATCGGCAAGGTTGCAGAACATGCCATACTGCACAGGATAAACAAGTACTTGGAAGATAACGACATATATACACACAATATGGTTGGATTCAGGGCAGGGCTATCCACACAAGATGCATTGAAGCTTGTCAAACACCAGGTCATCGACAATGAAACCAGAGACGTGAGAGCCATTCTGTGCCTAGATCTAGAAAAAGCGTTTGACAACATCCACCACTCATTCATTCTCGACGCAATTTCCAAGCTTGGTGTCGGGAAAGCCTTCTATGACTGCGTATGGTCATTTCTTACAGATCGGAAAGCCGTGATGAACATTGCAGATATCAAGATCGCAGTAATCGAACTAGAAGCATGGGGCACGCCGCAAGGGGCAGTGATTTCACCAATGCTGTTCAACATTGCCATGATTGGACTGTGAAAGGAATTATCGAGCATTGAAGGATTGAAGCATAGCATCTACGCAGATGACATTACCATCTGGTGCACAGGTGGAAGCGAGGGGCAGATTGAGAGCGCTCTGCAAGAGGCGATTGACACCGTAGAAGAGTACCTTCGTCATTCCGGGCTCAAGTTCTCCTCGAGTAAGTCAGAACTTCTACTGTATTGGACTGCACGCCGGGGACCGAAGCCCAGGGGAAGGAAGCCGTTAAACCAGATAGAAATCCACCTCCATACAAATCAAGGAGATGCCATCCAGAGGGTCGACTCCAGTACTGGGCATGCTGATAGAGTCTACCAGCGCCAACAGCAAATCAATAGCCAATTCAACTTGGAAAACAGACAGTGCAGTGCACCTCATACGCAGAGTTGCCAACAAAAGAAGGAATCAAGGAAGACAACCTCATTAGGTTGATGCATGCGTTTGTTCTAAGCCACTTCACGTACGAGGTAGCAATGCACAACTGGTCAAGGGCAGAGTCCGAGACACTGAATGTGCTCCTCAGGAAAGTTATCAAGAAGGTCCTGGGCCTATCCATACATACCAGCACCGAGCGTCTGCTTGAGCTTGGCATTCACAACACGCTCGAAGAAATAGTAGAAGCCCAAGAGAGAGCAGTTTGCAAGGTTATCTACAACAAGGTCGGGGAGAATGATCCTGCAGGAGCTGGGCCAACACCTAATGGCAATCAGACGCAATTACAATGATATCCCTGACAACTTCAGGAAGAATATCATGGTATTTCCTATACCAAGAAACATGCATCCAGAACACAACGTCGGAAGAAGAGTAGCGAGGGCCAGGGCTATATTTCGTCAAGTCTCAAACGAGGAACGAGGGGTCGTATTTGTTGACGCGGCTTCCTACGCCAATGGGAAAGCGTTTGTGGCAGTGGTGGTCGATGGGGCTGGCCATGTCGTCAACTCAGTGACGGTCAGGGCGAAAGACCCAATCATTGCGGAACAGGTGGCCATCGCCTTAGCACTCAAGATGGATAACATTGATGCGTGGAAGCTTGGGCAAGTTGGTGAGACATAACTGAATGCAGGAACAGCGCAACCTAGAAGTAGTTACTTCGTAACTACGGAAGCGAAAGAAACAAGGACAGAAAAGAGCGCGAGAAAACACAGTGCTCTTTTCTGTCTTTGTTTCTTTCGCTTCCATAGTTACGAAGTAACTACTTCTAGGTTGCGCTGTTCCTGCATTCGGATAACATTGAAGTCGTCTACAGTGATTCCAAGGCAGCACTACGGGCGTTCGCCAAAGGGACGGTCTCTGAACAAACGCTGAGAATACCGCAAGGCAAGAACATAACGCACCATCTTCTGAGTTGGTTTCCAGCTCACCTTGAACAAATCAACGATTCCCCTCCCAATCTCAATGAAACAGCACACGAGGCGGCGCGAGACCTCTCCAACCACGCCTCCTCGGGGATGCGTTGTACCGGTGAAGGGGATAACCGGAAAATTATTTCAACATATAATGAGCTCTTTTAACATTTCTATCTGTCTAGAACGATTTTCCTTCCACCTCACAAAAAACCTAACTCGGCGCCAAGCACTTGCATTAAGGCTTTTGCAAACGCGGATGTACCCTTCTTTGAAAATGTTACACACCATATACCCTGACCTATACCCAAGTAATCTTTGCCCCCTTTGTGGGGAAATAGCTTCATTAGAACACATGCTCTGGCAGTGCACCAAATTCGCTCATATATCGAACATCACCTCTGCCAGATGGGAGGCGGCAATCCGCAGCTCGTCCTTGGCAGATCAGCTCTGGGCTGTCCACCAAGCCCGCGAGGCGGCTGAGGAGCTTGGCATCTCAGTCCCCACGTGGGAGCTGCCCGCAACACAGTGATCTGTGTTTTGGAGGACCAAATAAATGTTTATACAATCCAATCCAACCCATTTCCACGGCGCGTTGCGTTGCAAATTTTGGCACACGTGATCGTGAAGGCCAGATGTATGCATTGCGCTCGCCAGCTGAAAATTGTCAAACCTGGCGAGTAACTTTAAGAGACGCTAAAGAGCAACAATGACTTGGTATAGATTAATAAACTTCACTCTGAGAACGTTAATGCAATAAGATTTACTACTATAAGGTCAACATTAGGGAGAAAATGAAGGTTGAACTTGAGTTATAAATTTTCGTGCCGAAATCTACGCGCGTGATGCCAGAAATTTCCAAACATATTTTTCGTCTTTTTTGCCTTGAAAATTTTAAAACTTCTAATGGTAGGTGTAGGGCGCCCACAGATGACAACATAATTCATTTTTGTTGATCAGGAGCTGCGTAGGACCCAGTGGACTCCTTCAAAATCGTCTACGTCACGATGTTTGGTTCTGGAACCTCAAGGTGGCGTCTCCAACCGCCTTTTCTTTCTTTCTGCGCGTTTTCTCCCTTACAAAGCGTAATAAAAGGGGTGTGGAGATTGTGAAATTTTTATATACTAATAGGCAAAAGATAACGGTCTTTCTATTTAGTGTCCCTTTAAGACACAATGCATGTGCATTAACATATTTCCTTAAGATACCACGTGAACAGATCAATGGTGTGATGAATTGTGTCGAAGAGATGGGTAATGTCCGGAGATAACATCACATTGCCTTTTTAATGGCGGAGCTGATTAAGATGGTCGTTAGTCTATGAGTTGGTAACATAAAATGGTCATGATCGTTAATCGGCCAGTCCTCTCCACGTCTTCTAAATATCGTCGTATTCCGCTTCAGGCTATACTTCGCGTCCTTAACACATTCGCCGGTTTTGTAGGCACGAGATGCAGTAACTCTGACGGGCCAGACAATGGAGGAGGAAGAAGGGAAGAAATGAATGGCAGGCAGGTCAACCAGACACACGTCCGGTTTGCTACCCTGCACTGGGGGAATGGCTGAGGGGATTAAAGGAAAAGAGAGAGAGAAGTGAAGGGCAACGTGTGTGTAGGTGTGACCTTGTCCATTGCACGCTTATAAGCGGTCGCGTAGTCCGGTCGTCTTTAGAAAACTTAGCAGTGCTCAATGAGTACAGAAAGGGGAAAAGACGCTGAAACGAGCTTCAGGAGAGGAATAGGCGCTAGTTCTGCAGCCTTAGTTGTGAGGTGAGCTTAAATGAGGCGTGAAGAGGAGAGGAAGAAAAAAAAAGATAAAGAAAGTGGGTAATTCAAAGTGCAAGATTTTTTTTTTCCGGCCAGAGGTTCGATCCTGGGAAGCGTCTTAAATATACTCAGCTATCCAGGCACGCTAACAGAGCATAGTGTAAACTTGTTTCGTACACTATTACGAAGGGAGGGCGAAACAAACTAGAGAGAGTAAGGCATAGCATATAGAGAAAGAAATAAGCAAACTGAAGGACTTCCACTTTGATCTTAGCCAAAAGGCCGAGAAGCGAAACTATTGAACATTTCCTTCTTATTTTTGTGTGATATGTGCGTATAAGTGTGTCTTTGCATATCTGTGCCCGAGTGTTCTATTTTCCGTGCACTGCTTTGTACGTTTTACTTTAAGATGCGTGTTCAAGTTTCACTCAAGGGCTAAGGAGTAGCCGGTGCCATAATTGTGCGCGAACATCTCCTTATATATCATATTGCCACGTTCCATTCCTCAAGTTTTGTTATCGCCCCAAATACACCACACAATTCTCAGCGCAAACAGCGCCTGCAGTTTTCCAGAAGCTTCAGGACTGTAGTAGATCATTTAGATAAGATCACGCCCACTCCGCGAACTGTACAGAATATTCTGGAACCTACGTCACCGCCAATGATAATGCTAGAACATTCGATGGCAAGAGTATAAATGTCGGCGCACTTCGCCGCTTGTCAGTAGTTGATCAGGCACTGCGCCATGTCGTCCTTGAGACAGACAGAAATTAGGTGCCTTTTTCCTTTTCCTTTACAACCACACACACACACACAGTAGTTGACCGACGGCCGACGCTCCGTTCACTGCTATCTGTGCAAGACTGCTACTGCAATCGGACTTTCCGTTTACCGGGCACAGGTTCGCCCAAATAAACAGTTAAATCCCAACATAAAGTATTCTGTCTTCGGCCACGTCACGACCCCGTGACGTCTGGTGGAGGTGCTGGGTACACGGCTTGACGGGGGCGTCCGGTACATGAACGAAGCAGCAAATGGAAAACGCCGCAGGAACACGCTTTCCAGGAGCTTAAACATCGCCTCCAGACACCTCCGTTACTTGCCCATTTCGACGAATTCGCCGAGACAGAAATACACACTGGCGCAAGCACGTAGGTCTCTGCGCCGTTCTTGTGCAGAGGACTGACGGACCTGAAAGGGTTATTAGTTACGCCAGCCAATCGCTATCCAAAGCAGAAGCCAATTATTCCACAACAGAAAAGGAGCGCCTCTCCATCTTCTCGGCTACGTTGAAATTTCGCCCCTACCTCTACGGCAGGCCCTTCAAAGTTGTGAGCGACCACCACGCCTTGTGTTGGCTAGCTACCTTGAAGGACCCTTCAGGTCGCCTCACACGATGGAGCCTGAGACTTCAAGAATACGACATTACCGTCGTTTACAAGTCAGACAAGAAACATTCCGACGCCGACTGTCTCTCTCATGCGCCTGTCGACCAACCACCACCCGACGACCCGGATGACGACTACTTCTTGATAACAATAACCGCATACCGACGACTTCGTTGCACGACAGTGGGCCGACGCGGAACTTAAGGCCCTAATGGAATACCTCGAAGACAGGACCACCGAAGTCCCGAAGGTATTCAAGCGCGCACTTGCGTCGTTCTTCCTGCGAAGCGGTCTTCTCCAAAAGAAAAACTTTTCACCGCTCCGAGCCAAGTACCTCCTTGTGGTGCCTTCGGCTCTGCGACTAGAACTCCTGCAGGCCCTGCACGACAATTCGACGGCAGGGCACCTCGGTGTTTCCCGCACGCTCGCGAGGATACAAGAAAAGTACTACTGGGCACGTCTTGCCACCGACGTCACTCGTTATGTGAGGACATGCCTGGACTGTCAGCGACGCAAGACACCACCGACAAGGCAAGCGGGACTTCTACTGCCAATTGAACCACCTCGCCGACCAATCCAGCAGATTGGTATGGACCTACTGGGGCCGTTCCCGACGTCGGCTTTCGGAAACAAGGGGACCGTGGTCGCTACCGACTACCTCACCCGCTACGCCGAGAAAAAAGCCCTGCCCAAAGGCAGTGCATCCGAGGTAGCTAAGTTCTTCGTCGAAAATATCGTCCTATGTCACGGCGCCCCGGAGGTCCTCATCACCGACAGAGGAACGACATTTACTGCTGACCTAACTCAAGCGATCTTGGCATACAGCCAGACAAACCACTGCCGGACGACAGCGTACCACCCACAGACCAACGGCCTCACCGAGCGGCTAAACAAGACGATCGCCAACATGCTGGCAACGTACGTCGATGTCGAACACAAGACGTGGGACGCCATTCTTCCGTACGTGACTTTAGCATTCAACACGGCTGTGCAGAAGACGACGCAGATATCTCCATACAAATTGGTCTATGAAAGGAGCCCGGCAACGACGCTCGATGCCACGTTACCCAACGTCACCGACGAAGAAAACCTCGATGTGAGTGAGTACCTTCAACGTGCCGAAGAAGCCCGACAAATAGCGCGTCTCCGTATCAAGAATCAACAAACGACCGACAGCCGCCGTTACAATCTTCGACGACGCTTCGTGGAATACCAGCCCGGTGAAAGTGTTTGGGTGTGGACGCTGATACGCCGACCTGGACTAAGTGAAAAGCTTTTGCGACGGTACTTCAGACCGTACAGGGTGGTTCAACGTCTCGGCCCACTTGATTACGAGGTTGTCCCCGACTGCATCACGAACTCTCAACGACGCTGATCGCAACCGGAAGTCGTCCATGTCACGCGCCTCAAGCCGTTTCATGTGCGTTAACAAACTGAAACAGTGTTTTTTGTATTATTGCTGTATCGTAATTTATTTATTGTACTTTCTTGCATTATTATTGTACCTTCATCTTTAGTTAAAGCATCGAGACGATGCCTTTTTCAGAGGGGAGCAATGCCTTGTTCCATTCCTCAAGTTTTGTTATCGCCCCAAATACACTTTACAATTCTCAGCGCAAACCGCGTCTGGAGTTTTTGAGCAGCTTCAGGACTGTAGTAGATCATTTCAATAAGATCACGCCCACTCCGCAAACTGTACAGATTATTCTGCAACCTACGTCACCGCCAGCGATAACGCTATAGAATATTCGATGGCAAGGATATAAATGCCGACGCACTTCGCCGCTTGTCAGTAGTGTATCGACGGCCGACGCTCCGTTCACTCTTATCTGTGCGAAACTGCTACTGCAATCAGACTTTCCAATTACCGGGGACAGGTTCGCCCAAATACAGTCAAATCCCAACATAAAGTCTCCTGTCTTCCGCCACGTCACGACCCCATGAAAATAATAATAAAGAAAAGGCAGGGAGAAAAACGCGAAGAAGAAGAAATATTGAGCGAGAGAATGAAATGGAAAGAGGGGGCGATAAGTACAGGCAGAGTGGAAAAAGAGAAAGAAAAAAATGGGAAAGACTGAGTCAGACAAAGAAATAGAAAGATACAGAAAGAAATCCAAATGACAAAATGTGAAATTATATTGCACGAAAGATATAGAGAACTTGAGAAAAGAAAGCAGTCAGTCCAGGAGCAATGACAAGAAGAAATTTGCAAAACTTACCAACATCATGATTTCCGCCGTCTTCAGTGCACCTCTAGTGTGAGTCACGCTAACTCTAAAATGTGAAACGTTTCTTAACGCAGCAAAGGCATTTTACCACTTCCTACCAATGCATACATTCATCCATTCATACACCAGTCCATGGATCTGTAGTCAGGTTACCCCTCACTCACCTCACTCCACCCACCTTATGGAAAGAGACGCCATGCATGCGCCCTCAAGATAACATGCTTGTGTCCATATCAATGCATGATTTCGTATTTTGGGTACTGTATGAAAATTATTCTTTACTATATATGCCAAGCAACAATGTACAGTTGACGCTGCAAGTAAACGTACCATATACAGGCACGAGCTTTAGTGTAGCAGAAGTGACGCTAAGGCCCCTTGCTGACATTTGCTTTCCTCTGACAATGATTCACACGAAATAGTGCGCCAATTTTCACATTAAGCTCAATAGGGTAGCATTATGAAATAGTATACTGAAATAATGTCTATTGGTTTGAATATATCATTATACATGACGGATATTTCCAGTATGTATATAAATCGTCCCACCAAGAAAATATTTCGTCCTCGTAATCCGAAGAAGCAGTCATTACTGGGTCTGAACGTAAGTGAGCGAAATTTCTGTGTGGTGATGTGAGATGCTGGTGAAAAAAACATGAAAACTTCAGAGAATTGTGTGATGTAGGCATCAGTGTTGGTGTTGTAGGTCTTGAGCAAGGAAGTTTAATTTTTTTAAATCCTATACGCCTGTGTTATCAAAGCATATAGCTGACGCACGTGTGTAAAGTGTGTATGGAAAGGGCCACACTACGGAACATGCTTTGGAAGTGTGTTGTAAATGTTCATGTCACTTCCACCACTCACTTCGCGACGCATGTTAGAAAAGGACGAACTCCGAGGTGAATTGCTGCTGCTACAACCCACCGCGCGATGGCAGGGGTGCCACCGCCGCGGTGGTGGTCACTGCTGCGGATCGACTGCGTCAGCTTCACTGCCGACCAGCTTTGGGCCATCCGGCCAACCGAAGATGCCGTCCGTGTTGAAGGACTTCGAGTGGTCACCTGAGGCACCAACATCATCATCTACGGAGGGTGAGGAAGGGACAGGGATTAATCCCATCTTCCAGCACCTCTCCCTAAGGAAACTGTCACCTTTCAAATAAAGTACATTCATCTCAACCTCTTTGTTTTTGAGCGAAAAGGTGGCGTTACTCCTGAGCAGAAGTCATGCTAAGTAAAACAATGGGTCCACACCTAATCGAACCCAAGCCTGTGGCATGGTAAGCAGGTGTTCTACCACAGACTTTCGCCAGTGTAGAATTGCGCCAGTGAAAATCTAGAGAGAGAGAAAAAAAATCGTACAGGTTTGGAGTGAGTCGTGTTAACACACATAAGTTCGCGCGGGAGAGACATGTAATTGCGCCATACGTCGCACTATCACAATGACAGAACGCGTATTTAGCATAGAGACCCACGGATCACATAGCCTTAAGACATAATTAATCATTGTTATCAGTAACAGCAATAAACAAGCGTGCAGTTGTAGGTATTCGCTTAATGTGGGTATTTTCTTGTAGGTATTGTCGAATGCTTAGCACGAACTTCACTTATTTGCAGCATGATTAATTAGGTTTAATGAGTACTTCGAGACCTATAGCTTGCCGGAGGTACTTGATGACAGTTCAAAACACGCAGTTCTTTTTTCATTTCGAAGGCCTGCCTTAAGACACAGTACTAAGAGGTGTCATAAATAAACATACTAATCTTCGTCACGTTAGTAGTCTAAATGTTTGCGGTGGACAGGCCCGTGAACCTAGCGATCAACTTCAGGTGGACAACCAGGCTTGAGGTCTGTTGCACGGAGGTGTCGCCAACGGCAGCGGGCCTGTGTATTGGCACACCGAGTGTGTGGAGGTCGCATTACGAATTGATGTTTTTTAAAATAGGCACGATGAACCATATGGTCCGCGGTACAATTACGATCAACGAGTTCATGCAGATTCAGAAGCTATAGTCACATCACAAAACCAGCGCAATGTAAACATTTCACGGTGGGCTTAACCACCAGGTAAGTCTGACTTAGGCGGACGAATAAAAACTTGTGTGACGTGTAAGACGGTTTTAACACGAAAGCGTTTTATGTCGGGGTTCACTGAGACAGAAGTCATGTATTTCCGTGATGGATATGACGGCAATAAAATGCAGGCAGGCGCATGGAAAAGAAGAAAAAAAACTTTAAACAAATTTCTCGGCTGATAATTGAACGTACCACTCCTTGGCCGCGACGATAAGCAACCGGCACTCTACCGACAAAACTACCGAGGCAGACGCACGTCACTCGACAATGCTCTCTGGAATGGGGCTCTCTTGGTGGTGCTAGGCGGGTCTAAGGTTCCTAGATGAAACAATTTTCATCTAGGGACCTCAGGCGGGTCTGGGTGTTGCCGCCATCTGGGAGCAGGGAAGTGAAGTAATGCGACATGAATCTTACTAGCGCCCATAGTTAACAATTTGGCGACGACGCAGTTAAGGCATGCCTCATGGCTGTGTGCCGGCGCGCTATAGCTCGAAGTCTTCGTTTAAAACATCTTGGTGCCTGCGAAAAAAAAAAAGCTTGTCGAGCTAGCATCAGGCAGTAGCCATACAGGCGCAGTTACGTTCCTTGCCTTTTGTTTCGGGTCAGCATGTGACGGCTTCTTGAAGAAGTATAGTGTAGCTTCCACATGCACCAACGGTGTTTCGCCGCCGACTGCTTCGAGTGCAACAGCAGCGACTAATAACACTGCTGCGGTAAGCACTACACAAGGCATAGGTGTGGACAGGTGAATGTCATGCTTTGGTGAAATCAGAGAGAAACCAGCGGGGCGTGGACGCCTGCCCACGTTCGCGGCACAGGCTAGGCACCAATGTGTCTCCTATTGCTAAAGCACTGTGTGATAGCGTATGCGTGAAAACAAGCGAATGTGGCCCTATTATTCGGAAGCGCACAACATGCCGTTTTTTTTTCTTTAAAGAGCCATGCACTCACCAGGCCACGTAAGAGATATTAGTTAGACAGTGGCACTCGTGTGTCCAATGAACAGCATTATTCCACAAAAAAATTTTTATCGGTTCATTACGAGGTGAGAAAACTGATATTTTGAAGCGACGCGAGAGGATGATGCGAGGAGGCAGGCTCGAAACCCTTGCTGCTCCAAATCTCCTCCCTACCCTCTCCGACATCCGAGCAAAGGGTCATGTGCGTATGACGTCCCCGAGCAAGCCCGACCCCTGTGAACATGAGCGGGGTTGTTTTGTTGCCTATTGGCTTCTGCTCGAGTTCGTGCATGCGATATAATGGGAGAGGCTGGAGGTGAAAGACGTCCTCTCGTGTTGTTCCGGTAAGCTACCTTCAAATCTGCAAGTATGTATTCCGCAGTGGAGTGCGTCACCACTAGGGCTACTGCAGTTTTCACTGCAATAGATACATCTGATATTTCAGTGATAGGCCGTCAAGTACCTTGCTTTGGTGAATTACTGGTATTTGTAGGAAGGTCTACACGGAGTAAGAATGTAAAATCGCTACTGTTACCTCGTCGTCTCCATTCTCCTCGCAGGCCAGCGATATTGTACATGTTGCACGCCTGAAGCCACACCATTCTCCTGGAGATGTTGACGTCTAGAGGAGCCGAGACGGCGCATCTACTACCGGGGATTATGATACATATATATTACCGGCAGCGTGTGCGGCCAACGAAGATAATGAATATTTCTCTCTGCTCAACCTCTGAGCGAGCCGGTCAGCGCAGTGACCACCGTTGTAAATAAGTAGTAAGTGGCATACACTGCAAGTAACTTGTCGTTCTTGTAACAATATATGGCATAGACGTGTACAACCAAGGAATCACATGGTGGTTTTGGGACGTTACAACCCACACATCAATCAATGTACAACAAAGGAGTGGGAAGATAAAGTTAGGGATAGGATGGAAAGCACAAAGGAAGAAGATAACTTACGGTAGTATTTGGCGCAAAATAAACACGAGAGACGAACGAATGCACTTGTCCGTGTCGTGTGTATTTCGTGACAACAGCTACCGTAGGTATGAACCGACTCGCCCAACAAGTCACTCTACTGAAGAGGTTAAAGCATATAGCCTATAGCAAAGTCTGTCGTCGCACATGGTGTCATCTATTGGCAGATTCAGAGTGGCCGGCGTACTCTGCGCCGAAGCACTTCACTCTGGCGTAGGGCAACAGAAGAAAGTCTACCAATGAAACACATACGCACCCTCTGGACCAATGGCACGGTCAGAATAGAACGCAATGCGCGTTCTCTCTTCTTGCGTGAGTGGGCACGCGTATGGGCACAGAGACGCTACGCTAGCAAAACGTGAGTTCCGATGTGAGGTGCCACTGATGCGACTGGCGTCCGTTGGCATGCCCAAAGTTGGTTGATTTGTGTGGTTTAACGTCTCAAAACCACCATATGATTATGAGAGACGCCGTGGTGGAGGGCTCCGGAAATTTCGACCACATAGGGTTCTTTAAAGTGCACCCAAATCTGAGCACACGGGCCTACAACATTTCCACCTCCATCGGAAATGCAGCCGCCGTAGCCGGCATTCGATCTCGCGACCTGCGAGTCGGCAGCCGAGTACCTTAGTCACTAGGCCGCCGTGGCGGGGCAGGTGCGCCCAAAGTTAGCACCGTTTCAGTGCCCAGGGTGCAATTGCGCCTTCCGGTCGAATCGGCCGATTTTCACGGAGTAGAAAAAGTGGCTCCGTGAAGCGGACCTTGCGATGAAGTTGCTCCAAATCTGCCAATGGAACACAAAGGAAGCACCCTTAATCTGCCAATGAAATAGACTCGCTCTGCATAGATCATAAGAAAGTATTACCGGAAGTGCTCCGAATCTGCCAATGGATGACACCAACAGGCAATATTATGAATAGTGTCCCCTCGTAAAGGCAACCCACCATGTGTTAGGGCATTGCCTTCAGACTTTTAATTAACAAAGTTTTATTGAACCAAAACAATTCATTACATTAATGAGTCATTCACTGCTACAGACTCTTTTACTGTTTACAAACACAGACCCTTTATGAAATCCGGTTTCGTTCAGCGATGTGCCTGAATAGCATCGGTGGGCAAGAACGGCGTTAGAAAATAGCCCGCTGATTTTCTGCACTCCTCCTTCCCCATTCGGCAAAATATGTTCAAATAATTGTTTTTTAGGCACACAAAAAATACGAAATAATTTCTTGAAGATTACACACGTTATTTTTATTTGAAACACTAATAAGAGACCTTGGTTACTCTCGAAGAAAAAAACGTCAAAACATCCATTGAGTTCTGACGTTACGAGCTGGTAAATTAGGAGACCGGAAGATCTTTCGGGGCACAGCGCTTGCAATCTCGAAACCGTTTATTGGTACTAGTGCTTCCTTTGTTGGATTTTCTTAAGCTCGTTAAAAAACTAGTAGCAGACAATTAAGCGGCCCTGTGCCAGACATTTTCTTTATAATGCAGCCATTTGGTTAAAGGATTAAATGGAAACACAATTTGTTTTTTTACGTAGTGAATCCTGCTATGCAGGTCAAGAATATATCTGCTTCGACAGGAGCAGACGTCTCTCATTCAACCGGATCGGTCATGGCAGCTCTTCAGGATGACTAAAGTTAGCCTTTCTCATACGTCTGGCTCCGTCGGCAGTAACGATGAACAATCCGCTTTGCGCTGAGGATGTCGTGAGGCCCATGGTATGGCTTTCTGCTCTCCCATAGTAGAGCACCACTACTCTAAATCGTTAACAACTTTTCTTTATTCCAGGCTCGGCCAGAGCGCAATTTTCATCGATACGGCCTCATGAAGCTGGGTAAACTGGTGTGCGCACAAAAAAACAGACAAACGACAGCAGAGAAGAGACAGGGACAAGCGCAGACTTTCAACTAAATTTAATTCTTCGTCAACCTTCAATTTACAGTCGCACAGAACATAGTCAAGTGGTCACGAGGACAGAACCTAATAGTTTACAACAGGCCACGCAAAAAATGACGCTCACTATCAAAAAGCGAAATGGATGTATCACTAACACAGGTATTGCCTCTAGCAGAAATATAAAACGCTTCCATCAGTTCCCGGGCTGTGGTATCAGCACTCCGACCCAAAATCCTAATCTCCGAGAAAATCGGTGAGCACGTGCAAGCTTTGCAATGCGCGGGCAAATGCGTGATCCCGTTATTTTTAAGTGACAGCTCATGTTCCCTTGCACGGTCGTTCACGCAACGCCCCGTATGACCCACGTAAAATTTCCCACAAGACAGCGGTATTTCGTAGACAACGCCCGTCGCACATTTCACATACACAAACGCGTGCTTCTTTCCGCAACCACCGGATCTCTTCTCGCCAGGGAAGATTCTGGGACAAAGTCCAGCCAACTTACGTGGGGCGGAGAACACGATCGGCACACCGTGTCTACTCGCTATCTTTTTGAGGTTGTGGGAAATGCGATGCATATAAGGCATCACCTCCGGACGCCACCTGCGACGCAGGCCAGGGTTCCCGCTGGAACGGACTGCTTTGGCATCACGCAGAAGCACTTCAGCGACTGCCGAGACTACCGTGCAAGGATACCCAGCGGCAATTAAACGCCGCACCTGATCATTAAAGCTTTCTTGCATTGCATGTGAGCATGACTTCTCAAGAGCGGACCGTAGACACAGTTTGGCAATCCCCCTTTTTACAAGTTTAGAATGCGCAGAATCATAGGACAAAAGGGCCTTCTGCGCACGGGGACAATAACGCCAACATAGGTGGTCATATAAAACGAGACGTAAATCTAAAAACTGCAACGAATTATCAGTAGGAAATTCATAGGTGAAGGTCAAGCCCTTACCGCACAGTTTAAATGCATTAAGAATAGCGTCAACAGAGTTGTCCAAAGAAGTAAAATGGGGTCTCTTTAAAAGAATTAAAAAATCGTCCACATACCTAAAAACTTTAACAACGCATCTATTATCAAGAATGCTAACTAAACCCCGATCAACATCCGCCAAAAAAATGTTGCATAAAACAGGCGCCACGCACGATCCAATACAAATACCTTCTCGCTGCAGATAAAAACCATCTTTAAATGAAACAAAGGTAGAACGAAGATAAAATTCTAGTAACGTAAATTGAAGGTTGTAAATTGAAGGTTGACGAAGAATTAAATTTAGTTGAAAGTCTGCGCTTGTCCCTGTCTCTTCTCTGCTGTCGTTTGTCTGTTTTTTTGTGCGCACACCAGTTTACCCAGTATTATGAACCAACTCGCCCAGCTACAAGTTTTATTGAACCACATTTCTACTACAACGGGCCCTTTCTTCAATGTTTCGTCCGTTCCTTCGTCGTCAACCTTCAATCTCTTGGTGAGCCACATTGTCACAACTACCTGCCGTTCAAGATATCTTTCGTTCTGTTTAAGGAAAGGTCTGGTACCGGCAGAAGTTTTGGGGCTGTTCGGTTTTGCGTTACCGACGCCAGGTCATGCCAATCGCGTGTGTCGTCTTATCCGCTCTGAACTTTGGAGGCAAACTCGGCTTCTCCAGGATTATCTGCGTGTCTTATGCTATGCTAGTGACCCGCCCTGGAAGGCAGAAGTGGAGTTGCGTTCCCTGAGGGCGTACACTGCTCGCATGGTTGAGTTTTGGTGGGCCTCCTACCTGAGTAGTGTGCTTCACGTTATCCGAAAGAAAGCCGACAAACGAAGAGGTGAGTCACCTGTTCTCGTCTTAGGAGATGATGTGGAAATCCCGGAACACGTGGAACGCATCCTCAAGAAGGGTCCCAAGTTTAGCTATGAACCAGTTGTGCCGCCTCAAGAATTGCTTGCTTTTAACAGACGTGTTGCAACCAGAGCACCTCAAGATCAGTATGTGCGTTGTTTGCTTGAGGGCGTCGACGCATTGTCTAGGACTGTGCATAAGGCAAACTGCCATCAGCGGCGGGATCCCACAGAACAGGTGGTGAAGTATTTCAGAGAAAATGATCTTTGCCTTCTTCAAGCGGATAAAGAGGGCGGTTTTGTTGTTCTAGGATCTGGTTCGTATGCTGAGAAGGCTATGAAGGCAATTTCTAAGAACTTTGTTTCTGTTAAAAGCAGTACTGTTCGTGTTAAAACTAAAGCAGTTAACATGTGCAAGGACTTTGAACTCGTTCGGTTGGCAAGAGATATTAGCACAAGCAAAGGTAATGCACTCAAAGTTTTCTTCACTGCAAAGACGCACAAGCCTGGAGTTCCTTTGCGAACGATAGTTAATGAGCAGGGTTCATGGCAGCATTCAGTTAGCCAGTTCTTGCTCAAAGAACTGAATGGGCTGAAAGTTGTGGATCCTTTCGCTACAAAGAGTTCAGAGGATGTTGTGCGGTTTCTGCAGGTCGAGAATTGTACGGACTTTATGTTTTCTGTGGATGTAGAGGATCTATTTTATTCCGTTCCTCATGCGCAGTTGTTCGCGTCTGTTCGTGCCTGCATTGATTCGAATGGAGTCATAGCTTTTCAAAATGCTTCCGGCTTATCGGTCGAGAATTTCATGTCGTTACTAGAATTTTATCTTCGTTCTACCTTTGTTTCATTTAAAGATGGTTTTTATCTGCAGCGAGAAGGTATTTGTATTGGATCGTGCGTGGCGCCTGTTTTATGCAACATTTTTTTGGCGGATGTTGATCGGGGTTTAGTTAGCATTCTTGATAATAGATGCGTTGTTAAAGTTTTTAGGTATGTGGACGATTTTTTAATTCTTTTAAAGAGACCCCATTTTACTTCTTTGGACAACTCTGTTGACGCTATTCTTAATGCATTTAAACTGTGCGGTAAGGGCTTGACCTTCACCTATGAATTTCCTACTGATAATTCGTTGCAGTTTTTAGATTTACGTCTCGTTTTATATGACCACCTATGTTGGCGTTATTGTCCCCGTGCGCAGAAGGCCCTTTTGTCCTATGATTCTGCGCATTCTAAACTTGTAAAAAGGGGGATTGCCAAACTGTGTCTACGGTCCGCTCTTGAGAAGTCATGCTCACATGCAATGCAAGAAAGCTTTAATGATCAGGTGCGGCGTTTAATTGCCGCTGGGTATCCTTGCACGGTAGTCTCGGCAGTCGCTGAAGTGCTTCTGCGTGATGCCAAAGCAGTCCGTTCCAGCGGGAACCCTGGCCTGCGTCGCAGGTGGCGTCCGGAGGTGATGCCTTATATGCATCGCATTTCCCACAACCTCAAAAAGATAGCGAGTAGACACGGTGTGCCGATCGTGTTCTCCGCCCCACGTAAGTTGGCTGGACTTTGTCCCAGAATCTTCCCTGGCGAGAAGAGATCCGGTGGTTGCGGAAAGAAGCACGCGTTTGTGTATGTGAAATGTGCGACGGGCGTTGTCTACGAAATACCGCTGTCTTGTGGGAAATTTTACGTGGGTCATACGGGGCGTTGCGTGAACGACCGTGCAAGGGAACATGAGCTGTCACTTAAAAATAACGGGATCACGCATTTGCCCGCGCATTGCAAAGCTTGCACGTGCTCACCGATTTTCTCGGAGATTAGGATTTTGGGTCGGAGTGCTGATACCACAGCCCGGGAACTGATGGAAGCGTTTTATATTTCTGCTAGAGGCAATACCTGTGTTAGTGATACATCCATTTCGCTTTTTGATAGTGAGCGTCATTTTTTGCGTGGCCTGTTGTAAACTATTAGGTTCTGTCCTCGTGACCACTTGACTATGTTCTGTGCGACTGTAAATTGAAGGTTGACGAAGAATTAAATTTAGTTGAAAGTCTGCGCTTGTCCCTGTCTCTTCTCTGCTGTCGTTTGTCTGTTTTTTTGTGCGCACACCAGTTTACCCAGTATTATGAACCAACTCGCCCAGCTACAAGTTTTATTGGCCTCATGAAGTATGAGGCCACCTTTCCCATTGTAGAGCCCAGGCCCTTCTAAACCCAGGGTTTACATCGTTAACTACTTTTAAATGCGAAGAAATTCTTAGCGAAATTCGGTGGCTTTGAGCGTTTCCGTCCATCCGCCCCCCTATGCACCCACCCACCCACCCGTCCGTCCGTCTGTCCGTCCATCCATCCATCCGTCCGTCCATCCATCCATCCATCCATCCATCCATCCATCCATCCATCCAGTTTTAGTTTCTACTGTACCCTGACGTCATGATGTGGTGTGAGCAGCGCCCCCAGCGTTGGCATGTGCATGCGCAAGTTATCGTGACATAACCACGAGCGCCCGTGGCTCAGTTCTTGTCTGCTGCGTGCCGCGCGTGTAGCATCTTATGCACTGTCAATGATCGACGAACTTTGGTCTAGCGACTCTGATGACAGTAACGACTCTGGTAAAAAAAAAAAAGATGTTGAGCTCTCCGACCCTGCCAACCATTTCGCTTTCGACCCACTAGTGAGCTCCTCAGAAGAGGAGGCGCCAGACAACGATAACGCCATGCAAGACGCACCTCAGGATCGCCAACACGCTTCATGTTGTTGCCCCTGCCGTCCCCTTTAGGACAGCCTGTCAAAGCTTCATCACGTGCTGTTGCAGCAGGGTGACACGTTGGGACGGCGTCACTTCTGAGGCGCAGATTTTTAGGGGCGAAGCTCCTTATAGTGGCACCCGTTCGTCCCCCGTAGTATGTAACATGTATAACACTTTGACCTCCAAGGTGGTGCCGGTGAGATACTTCTTCTGTGCGTTGTTTAACAATAAAAAATTGTGTTCAATGTACATGCCAATGACTGCTAATGGGGAATGAGAGACAGGAGCATTCGGCTTTTAGTTAACGCGGAGGCTGCGATCACCATTAGCAGCCATTGGCATGTACATTGAGCACTATCTGACAAGAAAGGGTTGCTACGTTATACTCGCTGGGTGTAACCTCCTTAGCTTCAGAAAGGTTTAGCGAGCGTTGAGCCGCAGTGCCATGAATACAATGAACTTGTATATACCATGAATGAACTCGAGGTGGTTAAAAATGGGAAGTAGATACGAAGTGCAAGCCGTAAGAAAGTAAAAGCCGAATTCTCCGCCTCTCATTTCCCATTAGCAGCCATTGGCATGTACATTGAGCACTATCTGACTGAAAAAGTTTGCTACGTCATACTCGCTGGGCGTAACCTCCTTGGTTTTCGAAAGGTTTAGCGAGCGTTCGGCTGCGGTGCCATGAATACAGTGAACTAGTATATACCATGAACTCGAGGTGGTTAAAGGTGGGAAGTGGACCCGAAGCGCAAGCCGTAAAAAAGTGTGCGTGTGCCACCTCTCGTTTATTCCTTGGAATGTCCGCTGGATGGCGTTGTTTCTATATGGGGAATATATGATGAAAAGGTGCGAGATGGTGGTACTTGGACTGTTGAATAGATGGACGAACGGACACATAAACAGATGCATGGATGGACGCATGAACGGACGCAGGGGCGGCTGCATGGACGAACGCAGGGACGGGCGCACGAACAGACGCACGCACGGACGGGCTGATGGACGCATGGACGGTCACATTGACGGACGCATGGACGGATGGAAGCAAGAACGAATGGACGGACGAATTCTTCGCCCCACTCTCCATCATTCACTCCGTGGATATGCTGCCATTTTTTGTTGACGATACGAAATGAGTTATCAACTGCATGCTGTGCGTGCACGCGTCTGCAGTGAAGTGGAGTGAACAGAGCAAACTCCGCTTGGTCGGCGTCCAGTCTACGCCTAAGCCGTGGCGCACGAAGTCGACCCATGCTTGTGTCAGCGCCGGATCGGACGGGAATCGGTGGGACGTGCACCTGTCCCCCGTTTCACTAGCGCCATGGCGACAGATTTAGATCAGATCAGTCCCTTGCCTTCTAAGCAGTGTATATTCTGTGCTAACTGGGACGCACAATACTCCAGGCTCCGCTCGCTCGCCCCCGGGTTCACTGGATGATAGCGACCACACGCTGCGAGAAGACGACCGAGAAGACGACCGAGAAGACGACCTGCAGCCAGGCTGCCATTTGTTGTTTTTTGGTGCCTTACGTCATCCCAACTTACCAAACTGCTGCATGAAGTTACTGAAATTCCTACTGTAGCCTGACGTCAAGCTAGCGTTGATGTCAGTAGGATCGCCAAAAAACAAATTCTCTTTAACGTCAAAATAAAACATCTTATCTGCATTTGCTGAGCTTCACACTTCCTCAGAGCGATCTCGTTATACAGCAGATTTTTATGGCAGAACAAACTCGCCTTCGAAAAAAGGTGTCAGTACTCCTTTAATCCATAAAGTCGTTACAATAATCACACCTTCTGACGCCCGATGGCAATGTGCGCTTGTGCTCCGCAATACTACTGCGACGTTAATGTTGTATTATGAAGCCTGTATACAGAACGTGTGTCACGATAGCCATTTTCACCAAATCTCTAAGCATACACGTGGCTGTGGGGTAGAACTCTTGCTTGCCACAAACACGGCTTGACTTTGATACTCACTATAGAATCCGGCAATATTTATTATTCATTTTATTTGCATCTTGACTTTTCAGTGACGGACCAGATGATGAGTTTTCGCTCAAAACCAACGACGCCGACACTGACGCCAACGTTAGAAATTCTGCAAAACGAGCTCTTTAACACTACCGCGTTCATAGAGAATATATTAAATTAGAAGGATTTCTTAGCGAACTGCAGGTATACTTTGATCATTTCTACTTGCGCATCTACTTATCCATCCAGCCACATAAGTCTGGGGGTTGTCGTGATAACTTACTTAACTTAAGATAGACCAAAATTAGTGCGGGGTAGTAAGAGAGACGAAGAGAAATTAAAAATAGAGCAAACGCAGGGAGGTTAGCCAGGGCCAAGCCTGGTATAGCCTACCCTTCCCTGGAGAATAAATGATGGGAAACTAAAGCTATAGTGACAGAGGAGCAAACTAAAGCGCAATTGCATGTCATGCACTGAATACTTTTTTTACCACGTTGAAACGTGTGTCTGCGGCATTCTCTGTGCGTAATGTATTGTGAAAATGTTCAGTGTGCTATGTTTATATGTTACCCACTCCTGCTTATGGCTTCACTTTGAAGCCAGCAGAAATCCTGTAAATAAATAAATAAATAAATAAATAAATATAGCAGAAAGTCACTGACTGAGTCGAAGCGTAACAGTTTAACGTTTGGCATCACAAACTACGAAAAAGACTGGTATTCTTGAGAAAACGCAACAGTGTTTTTCTTGTCTTTCGGAACTCTAATGGGCGACCCCATGGTCCCAATACCTCCTCGACATTGAAATGGTTCCCGTCCAGCTGATGTCCGTCCAATATCGACATTCTCGTATGACCTCTTCATCTTTAAAAAAAAAGATAAACCCGGTATCTTTTTGTTCACTGCATATCTTGACTTTTATGCACGACTACATCTGTGTTTTCCTTTCATAGTTTTCCTGCACATTGCAGCTGCGTACATTAATTTGGTTTTATGTGTATGTACTACTGTGGAAAAGAAAGCATCTGTCGGAGGTCAGCGTTGTGTCCTCATCGTGTTTCGCCCTTGTTCTTTTGTGCGCTAAATAGTGAGGCGTTGTCTTACTAAGCACGCAAACCATGTGCCCTTGGCAGAGGGCGACACTGTAACTCCTCGGCCCGCGATTGTGGGAACACGCCATAGATTTTAGATCATCGCTAGCGGCACCGTGGTCATCTCTACTTCATACGGGCCGACACGCCGATAGTGGATACGCGTCATGGTATAGGGAAGGGTGCAGGAACAAAAACAGGATTGGCAACCGTTTGCCTCGGACGTCACGGAGGCAGCAGCGACCGGTGGACTCCGGCGTCATCATGTCCGTTGCCACAAGTGGAAGCCAAGCCAAAATTCCTAATGCGCGTCGTGCGTCTGAGGTGGAACCGAGAATTGCAGAACGAGTGTGCTGCTCGGCGGGCCTCCTGCCGGAAAACTACCTGGAGATCTTCAGGAAGATTGCGGGCAGGTTCGAGCTGTGTCTCGACGCTAATGGTAAGGGAAGCAAGGCCGAGATACAGTGTCGAATTTCTCCCTCCAGCCCGGTCGTTAGACACCTCATGGTTTCGTTTTTGGCGATCGCTGGCTCGTTTTACGGCATATAAAAATATTTAGTTCTCGTGGTATGCGCGTTTAATGTTCTCTGCTTACCGGAGCCAGACAAAGTTGTCCAAACATCTTAATTTGATTTGATAGTTCTTGTCACCCAACATATGCAAGACAGCAGCACAGACGTCCACATTGTCACGACGAGCCAACACGCTTCAGCGGGTTTGCAAAATCTACGTCCTGCGTGCTGCCTAAATAGCAGAAATCGCCATCGGAGTCACTCGAAGACAATTCACTCATCGCTTACGTGAACCACATGCAACAGACGGCAAACGGCAGAGCTCCTGCCACTATGGTGCTAGTTTCCGTCTTCCCGTGACATCAGACTTGTTAACGCGTTATTGCGAAACCATCACCTCAATACTGAGACCGAAAGTTCTGCTTTAAGGTCATCATCATCATCATCATTAGCAGCAGCAGCAGCAGCAGCAGCAGCAACCGTCTGGCTACGCCCGCTCTAGGGCAGAGGCCTCTCCCATGTCCCGCTAATCAACCCAGTCCTGTGCTTTTTGCTGCTACGTTATGCCACGAACTCCTCAGTCTCAGTTGCCCACCTAACTTTCTGTCTCCCCCTCATGCGTTTGCCTCCTTTTGAAATACCGTGGGTTACCCTAATCGACCAGCGGTTTTTGTGCCTACGCGCTCTATCATGTCCATTTCTTCCTATTGATTTCAACTAGGTTATCCTAAACCACCATTGGTTCCTTAATCTCACTCTGCTCTCTTCTTGTCTCTTAAAGGTATATCTTATCATGTCTCTTTTTTCATCGCTCGCTGCGTCGACCTCAATTTAAGTTGAACTCTTTTTGTAAGCATGCACATTTCTGCTCCGTAGGTAAGCTCCGGAGAGATGTAGCTTTAATACACCTTCCTCTTGAGGAATATTGGTATACTAACATTCATGATTTCAGCATGGCTAGCAGTGGTTTGAGAATGATTGCCTAATGTGCTCTAGTCCATCCTTATTCTTCTAGTTATTTAACTCTCATGAATCGGCTCTGTAGCTACTACCGGCCCTGAGTAGTATTGCTTTCGAATTTCCAGTGTCTCGCCCCTATCGCAGAGCGCTGCTGTCTGCCGAAATTTTTGCGCATTACATTACGTTTCTGCATATTAGTTTTCAGGCCTACTCTTCTGATTTCCGTGCCCAGTTCAGTAATCATCAGTTGCAGTTCGTCGCCTCAGTTACTCATCAATAAACTGTCATCATGGAATTGCCGGTTACTGCGATATTCTCCATTAACTCCCATTCCTAACTCTCCCCAATACATGGCTCTGAAAACCATCTGCACATATGCGATGAATAGCATTTGAGAGATTGTATCTGTCTGCCTTACACCATTTTTAATGGGATTCCGTCACTTTCTTTTGGAAGGCTATCGTGGCTGTAGATCCGCTGTAGGGTTCCTCCGGTAGGTTTATATAGCTTTTGTCGATGCCCTGATTCTTCAGTGCCTGCGTGGCTCCTGACATCTCACCCGATTCAAAAGCCTTCTTGTAATCGTAATGAGAACTAACAGACAATGATGCCAAGGAAGGAAAAGGGGTGGTATTATGCGTAGTTTTAATGCAAAATGTGAAGAAAGAAAAGTGTACGCAGAGATGACTTGCCACTGACAGGATCCAAACATGTGTCCTTCGAATAACGCGCCCAACGCTCTACCACTGAGATATGGTGGGGGTCATCCTTCCATCCTCTTTATAAGGTATATATGTGTATTTCAACGTGGCAGCATCAGTCAGCGCCGCCTGTTGCAATTGCAGCCAGGGTGGAATACTAAATTGGCCTATCACAGCGGCCTGTGATAGCTCAGTGGTTAGAGCATCGAACGCGTTATTCGAAGGTCGTAGGTTCAATTCCTGCTCACGGCTGGTTATTTTTTCACCCATTTTTCTTTCTTCCTATTTACATTCCATTGGTTCTAACAACTTCCCCTGTACATTTCTTGGCATTACTGTCTGTTAGATCTCATTAATATTGATAGATTGATTGATATGTGGGGTTTAACGTCCCAAAACCACCATTTGATTATGAGAGACGCCGTAGTGGAGGGCTCCGAAAATTTCGACCACCTGGGGTTCTTAAACGTGCACCCAAATCTGAGCACACGGGCCTACAACATTTCCGCCTCCGTCGGAAATGCAGCCGCCACAACTGGGATTCGAACCCGTGACCTGCGGGTCAGCAGCCGAGTACCTTCACCACTAGATCACCGCGGCGGGGCTGCTCCCACGGTGATTGCCGAGCGTCGAGACACGTGGAACACTTTGTTGATTGAGGCAAAAACAAATATTAATATTGAAGCCGGTGACTATTGCGTGAGTGTTGCCTCCATATTTTTATCCCAGAAAGAGGTGCGATATATCAATTCGACTGCGCAGCAGCGAAACGTGACAACACTGTCTGCATAATAGCACTCCTTTCTTCTTGGACTAAAGGTTGTTGGAAGTGCATGGCACCCTGTGTGTGTACGTCTCTGTTTTCGACCGTAGTCTTTCTTGCGCCTTCTTTTTAAGGTCATGCAAAAAAAAAAAACATGCCCAGTTGTTCACTCTCACGTGTGTGTGATGGACCCGCGAAAATAAACAAGAAGAAAAAAAAAACGTCGGTAGCTCTATGGCAGAACACCTCATTGCAGGGTTCGATACTGACTCGGAACAGAAAATTAATATTTATATATATATATACAGAAAATTAATATTTATATATATATATATATATATATATATATATATATATATATATATATATATATATATATATATATATATACATACATATATGTGTGTGCGTGTGTGTGTGTGTGTGTGTGTGTGTGTGTGTGTTAGAACAAAAACAATTATCCAGAAAAAGATTCTGCCACAGGAAACCGAGCTTAGGACCTCTGAATCGTGAGTGCCAGGCGTTAACCACTGAGCCACGTAGGAGCACCTCCTTCAACATTCAAACGGCAAGCTATTTATATATACCACTTACCGCTGGTGATGGGCACCTAGGGGGAACTACTATCGTTTTTTCAGCATTACCAGCGAGATGGCGCATTGAGCGCATGTTGCCACATCGTTACGAAGCGGCGGCGCGCGCTCTCATCTCCCACACATTTTTGTCCCGCGGTGAGGGGACGATCTCGCGAGCGCTCGCTTATCTCGCAGTGGGGACAATGATACGCTTAGAGCATGCACGGGAATGATCCTGTTGTAGTTTCCGGTCACACAATGGTCACTGCACTAGTAGCACAGTCTCCATTTGCGCAAAGGGCGCGCTTTTTAGATACAGCGAAGTAACAACTGAGACGCTTTTTCACTTTCATCTGTACCTGTGAGTACGTTTCCTGCGTCATTTGTGCGTGAGAAGCGCGGGGCGTTTTTTGATCTGCTTGCCATTCTGCACGTGACCTTCCAATTTGTTGCTATCGCGTTCATTGCTTCGCCTTTGCGGCAAAGCTGTGACCTTTTTAATAAGAACGAACAGACAAGGTTTTTATAAGAAACGTACAGGGAAACATGCAGGGGGGGGGGAGATATTAGCCATAATTGTAACGTAAACGTAAAGAAATAAAAGTGGATGAAAAGACAACTTGCCACCAGCAGGATGCGAGCCTGCGACCTTCGACTGATGCATCCGATGTTCGACCCCTGAGCTATGGTGACCTTCATCCCTCCGTCCACTTAATGCAGATTTGATGCCTTAGGTAGTATGCGAGAGATTATTGCAGTAAAACAGATAGCTGGGTGAGTTGGCATGTATCCTTGATCTAGTCTCCTTCTTGTCCGGTTTTTTGTGCACGCTAAAAAAGTTATATCATGGAGAGATTATTGGTCACCTGCCAGCCCGCGCTACATGCAAGCTTTGCCAACAGCACCGCAGCCTTTTCTACCTTGCAAAGCAGCGCTGTGATGCGGGAAAAAGAGTGGGTCACGCCCACCTCTGGAAACATGCTCTCTCCATGTGATTAGGACGGCTGGAGAGAAACCCGCTGCGCGCCCGCCATCTCGGAGGCCATGGCAGAATAATGATCTCCGTAGTTGCAGGTCATAATTCAATGGCTGTGGTTGGTATACTGTGGCTCCCGCTACTTTCGCTCTGCTGCTACTGGTGTCCACGGCCACATAGTGAAGGCAGGCAACGTTGGGCACGCTAACAGTAACGTACGAAACACCGCTTTCAGGCTTGGGTAATTTGAATTGCGCTAATGCAATGCGGACCATTGAAACGTGATTTTATTCAAAATAAGTACTTCCTTAGCATAAAAATAGCACTGGGAAGTTTTTGAAGCGCTCTTTCAACAGTCAGCTAATTTTTAATATTTACCTTTGTTCTCCTTCTAATGCATACGTCTGATTCTTGCATATGCACAGTTTTGTCTTGACATCTTTGAGACTTTATTTGCTATTTAGAGCACGCTCAGTCCCTTCCATGTTATTTCTTTCTATGTCAGCTATCCCACTATTTTTGAATAATTTCGAAAGCTCCGCTGTTGCATATGAAGTTTGCATGACATCCGGACCTTTGTCACCACTTGGTATAGCTTGTCAGTGTCCTGTCTACTGACCATACCCCCGACTTTCTTTGCACACTCCTGAATGATAATAAATATATCATCAATCATTGCATCAACGCTATGGCGTCATGCGTTTTCTCTGTTGGAGCCAAGTATATACCCTGAAGCAAAATTTAATTCGTGGTGGTAGCGGTACCAACATGACGTGCTCCTAGCACATGTTCTATCATCGCAACGAATCGTTAAATTAATAATAACATTTTTAAAATAATAACAAGTCGCAGCTGTTCCGATAAGCAATGAATGCGATAGCAACAAATTGGAATGTCACGCGAAGAATGGCAAGCAGACCGAAACGTGCCCCGCGTTGCTCACGCACAACTGACGCACGAAACGTACTCACAGATGCAGATGATTGTCAATAAGTTGTTACTTCGCTGTTTCTGAAAAGCGCGCCTTTTTCGCAAACGAAGACTGTGCAGCGAGTGCAGTGGCTTTTGTCCAACCGGTAACTACAACAGAATTGTTCCGGTGAAAGCCCGAGGCGTGCAATTCTCCCCACCACGACCTAAGCGTGCGCACGCGTGAGCGTAAGTATGCGTGGCGCATCAGCATGCATCACCGCGTCATGACGATTTGGAGACGTGTGCTCATTGCGCCATCTCGCTGGTAATGCTGAAAGCACGATAGTTCCCCGGAAACACTATCGTGGTAGATATAAATAGCCTGCCGCTTCAATGTTGAAGGAGGTGCTCCTTCGTGGGTCAGTTGTTAACGACACGCACTCACAAACAAAAGGTCGGATGTTTAAGGGGTCTTTTTCTAGATTATTTTCCTTTCTTGAGTTTTCATATATACATAGATACCTACATGTATACGGTGATTGACGGCGGTCACCAACGTCGACGCCAACGCCGGCGGCAAATATTCTCTAAAGTGTTCATATAATTGCTGTCGCAATAATAATAACAACAGGACAACTGAAATAATTAGGTGGCAGCCTTTCGAGCAGAGCTGATATGCTGATTAATATGGATAAGAAGCTATTTACGCCTTTCCGTATCTCACCTTTTCATCTATACTGCTACGAGCGCATCTCAACTATAAACAAATCAACAAAGTAAGCACAAGGAGTTTCGACTGCGTCGATTAACGAGTGTTCCCCTTCGGCAGACGAGGTAGTGGCCAGCCTGGCGACCGTCGAAATCTCGGACGACGCGATCTACCTGGGCCTCATGAGCATGCGACGGCCGGAGGACTGGCCGTACGTCTACCAGCTCTGCAAGGAGACGGTCGAGAAGTACTCCACCAAGAACGTGTTCGCGCGTGTCACGGATGAGATGGAGCGCGCGTGCAAGATCACGGAGGTGCTGCGCGTCCGCTCGCCCTGGATGCTCGTGAAGACGGTGGCCAAGGTCATGGAACCGAGCAGGCTCGTCTACCGCATTCCGGGGGTGACGACGCAGCCAATAACGCCGCAGAACTTGAAGGAGGTAGCGCTGTACGACGAGTGCGTCATGAAGAGTCAGCGAGACAACTACCTCACGGTAAGTGAAGTCACGGAGACAAGAAGAACGCGATGAGGGAGTGTCACGGGATTCCTCATGATTATGCGAGTCAACCTTGTCTTCTGCTCCCCCGCCCCCCCATCTTGACCACAGTGAGGTGCTACATGGGCAAGATTAGGCCTTCGCAGTGCCCGCAGCAGACGCAATCATTGTGAACCGACGAACAGTAGCTATTGCCTATCACGTGACCAGGGCTTACTTCACTCCCAATATTTGATGACCAGGCTTCACAATTGTCACGTGTACACTCCATCCTATCTCTTTTTCTATCTTCCACTAGTGAAGCACGTAAGCTCCATGGCGCAATACAATTATTAGTGATTATTAAGCATTCACTGCTCTTCTGTCACACCCGACATCCTATGCGCACTTATCCAATCAGTGGGGCAGTGCAGCTCCCACCACTACTTGCAAGACTGGGTCATCCACCAGCGTAGCACTTTAACGATAAACTACTAGCTACAGCGTAGAGTTAGGGCGCAACTACGTTATTTTAGCGGTTTTCTTTACTATCTTTCTTTTTTGGCTATGGAAGGCCTTTCCTAACATAAGTGCCAGCGTCCTAGTGCAACAGACAAGCCTAATTTACGAATACAGACAAAATCTTTACGTTCACATTGAAAGCGTCCTTTTTTACCCATGGCCGTAGAGTAGTGGTTATGATGCTCGATTGCTGACCCGAAGGCCACGGGATCAAATTGCAGTGCGACCATGGTATTTCGATGGAAGTGAAATATTGTAGGCCCATGTACTATTATAGGGCCCCGTGTAGATTCACGGACACGTTAAAGAACTCCAGCTGGCGAAACTTTCGAAATCCCTCCACTATGGCGTTTCTCCTAATTATATCGCGGTTTTGCGACGTAAAAAAAAAAACTCCTACGAATAATATTAACGCTTTTTACGCATATCTTATGCGTTCCACAGGCGCTGACCTCTGACAAGGGCACCTTTAGTCGAGTGGCTCACGAAAAAGGTGCCGTCTGCGGCTTCCTGATCATGCAGCCACTGCCCGACAGCTCGGCGATAGCCACGCACCTTGTGGCGAACGACAAGAACGTGGCCAAGCTGCTGCTGCTGGAGGCGCAGAGTGACTACCAACCGGCCGCACGCAAAGGCATAGTTCTCGTCGTGCCGCTCGTAGACGAAGGCAACAAGCCCAGTTCGCACGGCTTTGCTGAAGACCTGCAGCTGCTCGGGGATTCGGTGTCCTGCCTGCTCTACTCCCAGTGCGCGCTGCCTTTCGCCTACAAGAAGATCTTCTCTCTGGGGGACTTCATCTGAACAGGCATCCGCGTCTACGAAGCAGGCCTCGAAATAAATTAGTTGCGGGAAGACGAACAAGTCTTTCACAGTGATTTGCATGTCTATAGGCATGAGCACAGGAGTGCCACTGCCCCTTTCCTCACTCTCAGGCATCTAAACCTGTATTAAGACGACGAATGTGATCGCGGATGATTCAGTCACGTGAAATGTGACGTGATTCGGATCGGTCCGCAGCCAGCATTCGCACGAGGTGGGATAATTTTCACAACGATGAGGGCTTTATTTACACGTTTCTCACCGATAATCCCAACTTGATTTGGGTTTTTGTTTAGCGGCCGTGATTTGGGCCTACGTCATCTAACAGATTGCTCCGCGCGGACCAAAGTGGGAGCGCGGGAATGGGTGGCGTGTGTTGACGTAGTACGCAATCCACGAGCTTGAATCGTGATTTTCTCCCCTTTCAAATGTCTGGTAGGTAATAGTTTAGCGTTTTTTTCGAAATATATCATCAAATATATTACCGCTGTGCCAGTAAGTACGTTTGGGTAAATTATATCACGAAGTGATATTTTTACCAATGGTTCCAAAAGCTTTTCCGCGAAAACTATTTGATGTTTATGTAGCCTAGACCACTCACATTGAAACAAATGTGGAAGGCTCATTAAGGAACACATATTGAGAGCGTCTGCGTGCGAGGCATACATGTCTAGATACATTTTAACTGTTAACATTTGAAACCTAGTTTGAAGAGATGGCAGGTATGCTTCGTGGTACTGTCTATTGTTGGCTACAAACTTTGGAAGGCCGAGACTAAACGTAGCGCTTCACGTTCTAAAGTTAAAAGCGGGCGTAATTTATAAGCGGCTCACCCAGAGAACAATACACACCCAAGCTCTTAATATTTGGCGGATGTACATACAACATATCATTAACAATGTCTTTTTACGTATTCCAAACCGACTGCAGCTCATTCGCCTTAGTAATCTAACTGCTCATGAACCTTCAGGTGCTATTTAGTCGATGTGCGGGCTCCAATTAGGCTTTGCTGTGTATATTGTGCTTAGATACTTTAATGAGTTCACCTGAGGAATAGAGGTCTGTCAATACGTTAGTTAACATTCAGAGACAACTTCACGCCATTAAGGTATATTTCAACGTCATCCAAGTATGCCTAAAGAATGTTGCACAGTGAATGTGTATCTCTGGAAGAAGCAAAGAGTGCAATGTCGTCTGCGTACACATACACTTGCACATGGTTAAGCAGAAAAACTTAGCTTAGTGATATATTAAATGAAATGGGCAAGAGAACTGACCCTTGAGGAACTCCCCTTATTTATTGGTATGTTTCAGAAGATTATTTCTCACATTCCCTCTGTACTGGTTCGACTTCTTTATTGTAGTTAAATTATATTTTACAGAAGGAGAAACGTTATTCAAATTCCACCTTTTTACGGCTTCTTCACAAAACTAACACAGTTTTTTTTCCCATTCTTTTCGAATAATTATTTGCTTAGCTCTGCTGAACCTGTGAACTCTGGCATTTCGCCTCTTTTGAGGGAGCTTGCCGCCAAAGGTTTTAGGGGGGAGGTTTATTTCTGGCACCCCACAGAATGGGATTCTGATTTACTGAGTCTGTGTAAAAAATATTGTATTTTGAATTATGGTTTCCTTCGGATAAAAAGGAGGGGGAGGAGGAGAAATAACGTCATTGGAAATGGGATAGCCGCAGCTGAGCGTAAATTTGCAGGATGCTTTACAGAAAGCAGACGCACTGCGCCATCTTGCATCAAATGAGAAAAGCAGAAGCACCCTTAGTATTGATTGGCTGTGGGACCCTGCTAGCAGAAGGTCACCGAGCTACAACTGAGCCTATCGATTCGCGGTTTTTTGAGTTTCCCGCGAGCCGCTTCTGCGCCGCCACAAGGGTGTTTCAGTGATTACTGCTCCGCTTCTTCCAGAACATTATCATAGGTGGCAGCACAAACTAACCTTCTTTAGTTTTGCCAGACAAGCAGGAAACACACCAATTTTCTCAAAGCCTTGTACGCAGAGTCTCTGGCTTCCTCAGAGCAAAACCTACTGCATTTTTTACTAATTTAACTGACGTGTATTTCCTTTTTGAGGAGACAACATTTATATGCACAAACAAACAACTGGCCATGCGCAATGACTCGTCCGACAACACAAGCATAATCAACATTTCAATTTACTATTTTACAGCCCTGAGACAAGGAAACGTGTGGCAAGGGTGGCAAGGGAACATGCGACGAAACAAATGTGCGGTGTGTACATTGGTGGGAGACCATCACGTGACGAGAACTTCCTGTATCTTGGCGGGAACATGTCACGGGACGAGTGTGCTACTTTATTTTGGCGGAACCGTATTAAGCGTCTAGTGAGAGTTATTGCAGCCAACGACGCACAAATAGACGCACAAGTTGTAGTAGTGAAGCAGGAAACCAGGACTATTAAGAAAAGTAAGATGGTGTGAGCGTGCGCCGCTTGATGGTGATAATTTTTTTCCGACTGACATATTTGAACAGCTCCTTTGTTTAGAAATCACCATCCAAGTCTTTCAATGGTTAACCAGCTGCGCTCGAACATGTGGCATCGGCGTTTATCACAAGGTTGACTAAAGTATATTTCAAGTGTCGCTTTCGTCTCTCCATTAATCTTAATTGGTTTTCACGATCCATGTGTTTGCTTCTTAATTTTTAGTGATGCAGTGGGGGGAGTTGTATTTGCCATATTTCTGTGGCTTTTGCCCACGGTCAACTCCTTCATGCTTAGGGGGTCATTTCTGAGTAGTGGGGCTTTCTCATACCCATTAATGATGACCCGATTTTAGCACGTAACCAGGTTTTCAATCAACCTGGCGAGAAAAACTTCCGCTTGAAAAAAAAATCACATACCTGTATACACTTGATGAAATGGGCGAGTTCGGCTTGTTGGTACATAATTCTGTCATAGTAGAGCGCGAAAAGACACAACGGATGGAAGAAACACACACGACGACAAAGAGAACTGAACCTGCAACAACGACCATTGGTAAACTGAACGTATATTAAGACTGTCGCAGAGAGATTTCCTCCACTGCACATTCTTAGATACGCCACCTCATCATGAGTAGGCTGCAGGGAATCCATGCTTACACAACCCTCCCCCAGATAGGCAATGCCTTCTGCTTCGGTAATTTCACGGGTGATCCGCGTTTCACTCTTCTTAATGGCGGAAAAGTTGTTTAGGTCGTCAGAACAATTCTGGCAGGTTACACAATGACTACCTAAGAAACTGACAAAATGCTTTCCATAACGTGCATTTCTTGCATTGTCCGCATGTTCGTTTAGCCTATCGTTAATAAATCTTCCACTTTAGCTAACAACACTTCCGTCATTAAGAAGAGCAAAACAAAGATCACATGTGAAATTACTGAAACAGAACGTCTAACTGTTTATTTAATTTATTTCATTTTTTTAATTCTATTCATACTGTTAGCATACATTCCAAAACAGGAGTTGCTCATCTGGGCACACAAATTTCAAAAGTCAATGCAAAAGTGGAACATCTCACAATTTGACACAAAGAAAGCAAAAGCAATGCAAAAAAAATAAATAAAAAATTCAACATTTGATGCGCACCCTGTAGCATAACACGGCAGAACACAGGTGAGCAAGCGAGTGCCTTATCACAGCTCAGTTCAACATTTCAAACGCACATTCGAAATCTTTAACATTGTTACACAGTATAACGTCCTTCCGTAACTTATTCCATGTGTCAATAGCGGATACAATAAAAGAATTCTTGAACGATGTTGTGTTAGGCTTCAGAGGTTTAATGTGTTTGGTGTGCTTTGTTCGCGAATGCGACGTGTCTAGAGTGAAACTTTTTGTTATCTCTGTTTTGTAGATGCCGTGGAATATCTGAAAAAAGAATCTCATGCTGTTGATATTCATTCTTTCGTGCAATGTAAGAATATGAGCCCTAGTTCTTAGACTTGTTACGGACTGCGTTCTACGGTAGGAATTAAAAATAAATCTTAAGGCTCTATTTGAACCTGTTCACATTTAGCGATATTATTTTGCGTATATGGCTTCCATATCGGGCATGCATATTCCAGCAACGGAAGTACTGTGGTTTTATATGCTATAAGTTTTACTTCAGGTGTCGCGTCACGAAGCCTCCGATGAAGCATCCAAAGTTTTTTTTGCGATTTATCACAGATATAATCTATATGGCGGTTCCAGTTCAAGCTATCTGTGACGTAAACACCCAACTATTTATATCCTGGCACACGGCAGAGTGGTTCGTCATTTATGACGTAACCAAATAAGAGAGGCTTGGTTTTTTTGTAATCGGCATAAAAACTATTTTGCTTGGGTTCAACACCATTTGCCATTTTCTGCACCAAGAGCCTATCATGTCCAGATGTTCATTAAGCTTTTCCTGGTCGAAGTTCGATTCTGCCTTTGAATAGATGACTGTGTCATCAGCATAGTGCTTAATGAAAACATCGGGCGAGAAGCCGCTGTTCATATGATTAATATATAGTAAGAACAGCAGTGGCCCTATGACAGAGCCCTGCGGAACTCCTGAACCTACCAACTGGCTCGTGCTGTTTGTGCCCCTAATGAAACCACTTGCTCTCTGTTTATCAAATAAGCCGCTATCCAATTTATGAGCTCATCATTCTGCAGGATTGTGCTAAGTTTATGCAGCAATTTTGGATGTGGTATTTTGTCGAATGCTTTTCTGAAATCAAGAAAAATAATGTCAACTTGCCCTCTGTCATCTAATATTTGACTAATGAAATGTAAAACCTCGGTGAGAATTGTCACTGTCGAGAATCCTCGCCTGAAACCATGTTGTTGTTCTGCCATTAGTTTGTGCTCTTCGGGAAATTCTGTTAAGTGCTTAGTAAGTAAATGCTCCAGTGTTTTACAGCACGTGCTTGTCAAAGACGCAGGCCTGTAGTTGTTTACACAGTCTTTAGCACCTCTTTTATGAATCGGTATGACCTTAGTACATTTCCAGTCTTTAGGAACCTGTCCGTCACGCAAAGATTTGTTAAATATATTAGTGAGATAATAAGAGCACCATTCATCATACCTTTTTAAGAAGACATTCGGAATGTCATCTAAGCCAGTTGATTTCTTTTCATCAAGGTTCAGAAGAAGGTTACAAATGCCTTCCTGTGTAACGACAATATCAGCAATGGGCGAGGCAGGACAACCTAGGCTGAATTCCGGCAGTTTACCGTCATCGTCCGTAAAAACCGATTTGAAATAATCATTGAAAGTACAGGGTAACTGAAAACTACCGGTAACAGTGCCGGTTTCTTTATTTAAATACACTTTGTTTATTTTTTTGAGATAGGTTGCTTTATTGAGATAGGTTTGTGTAAGTGTAGCTTCCCTACAAATTAATGATAATGAGATGGCACATACGCATCGCATGTGCAGCAGAATCAGTCTGTGTCAGACAGAATAACTGTACGTGCAATTTTGGTTTGTTAGTTAGTTCCTCAACTTTTCCAAGAGAAGTTGTCGAAACTTCCACACTCATCGTCGCCGTTTTTGTTCTTTCTATTCGTTGTGTGTTCTTGCGCTGTAGTTTCTCAAGCCTGTATAGACGTGTACCAAGGCGCATATCACACTCAGCAAGATTTGTCCGACTTGAAAACAAGTATTCTACAGCACAGCTTTAAAAAGGCAATCAAGCTGAAAAAAATTTTTGTGAGATCCCATGAGGCCGACAAATTTCGATGGTTACCGTTAAAAAAAAAAAAACTCGCGAGCAAACGTCACCTTTAGATTAATTGGGTAGGTGCCAATGATCAAAGGAGCATGATCATCATCATGTTTACAGCCATGTTGAGGCGAAAAAAGGGGCCTACCCAAAACCACGCGCGGCCAGTTCGTGCAGAACACACGGTGTGAGGTAGCAGTCGGCAGCCAAATAGTGCGGGCGAGTTGAAGAAGCCAAAGAAGAAAATGTCCGAAGAAAAATTGCCTCTCATCAAGAACGGTGAGTGCCCCGTTGCTGCATTTGCTATGTAATCTCGAGTAGCTTTATGAGCCGTTGTATTTGCCGATCGTGAGATCTGACGCCTATATCGGCAATAAGCCGCATTTCGTGGATCATTTGTCGCCTGTTTTCCTTTTTATCACGCCATATACGGCTGCATCATTTTACTCTTTCGTCCACGTTTTGTACAAGTTTACGTAATATTGAACCCATTTGTCACCTGTGGTTGCGGTCAGCACAGAAAGTGCGGATTTGGTTATGTCAGTCCTTCCCATGCGGCAAGCATGCAATAGGACAGGTAGGTCACCATGCGATTCCCTCCAGCCAAAAATGGCTGCCCCTACAAACGATGAATGCTAATCTACAATCTCTCGGGCGATAAGGAGACGCCATTTTTCATTTCTAGCGGTGGATTGTTTAGTGTCAAGTGACGTCTAATAGTTATTGGGTGGACGTAAGAGCTTCGAGAATAATTCATGCACTTATTTCCCCCCTGTAAATTGAAGCATGCATGCAATGTCAAAAAAGAGGTCACACTAGACAAGTACTTATTGCTTCCCACCTCCATAAAAAGGACCTATCGAGCTGTTGCTACGGTCACCTTACCTTTCAAAGCATCGGTGCCTTCACTGCCAAATGCCATAAAAGCTCAACAGACACACTGATAGCAGTAGTAGACCAACGGATACCTTACGAGTCAACATTTTTACGAGATGACCAGTCTTCAATGCCCGAAGTGGTCTCTGTCTATGACGAGTCTGCTTGTCAAAATGTTGGGTCCCGAGTTCCGTATTGCATTACTGCCGTTGATAATACCAGTTCCCCGTTCTGTCATAAAATACAGAATCCGGCATATATAAACGGACTGATCCCAAGCACTATGATGAGTTGTTAAGACATTAAGCTTGGCTAGTTGGTAATGAAAGCCCCGCCGTGGTGGTCTAGTGGCTAAGGTACTCGGCTACTGACCCGCAGGTCGCGGGATCGAATCCCGGCTACGGCGGCTGCATTTTCGATGGATGCGAAAGTGTTGTAGGCCTGTGGGCTCAGACTTGGGTGCACGTTAGAGAACCCCTGGTGGTCTAAATTTCCACAGCCCTCCACTACGGCGCCTTTCATAATCATACGGTGTTTTCGGCACGTTAGAACACACATATCAGTCAAAACAGTGAGGCAATTCACAATACGCTTTTCTCAAATTTTATTATTGCTCAGTATTTGCGGAAGAATGATGCAAAGCATTCCGTACTTTTTCTTGCAGCACTGATTCGCACGCTTCGTGCGATGGCGATTGTCTGCGATACCGATCGCTTCGCTGCTATACTGTCAGAAAGACTCAATGGTTTTGTTATATGCGGGACGGCACAGTTACGGACAGCTACGTTAGAAAACCTGTGCGTTCTTCTTTTTAATTGGAATGATTCCGTAGTGCTGCTTATCTTAGTAACCTCATGCTGTGTCTTCATTTAGCTTTTGTGTATGTTGCGCGAGCGTTGATCACCCACCGTGGAAACGCTTACAGTCGCTTATCTTTGAGTCCAGCAGTAATGCCTACAGATGGCTGAAAGATTTGTAGCACACGTGTCCACTTCTACACCGTTACCTTCCGACGGATGCACGCTCTCTCATTAGTTCCCATATCACTAGCGAACACGCATGAGGATACCACGGGAAGGGACAGGACAACCGGTGTCCTGTGCCCTTGTGCATGTTCGCTAGTGATATGGAAGTTTTTAATACCAGCTAATTGATTGATTGATATGTGATATTTAACGTCCTAAAACAACCATTTGATTACGAGAGACGCCGTATAGTGGAGGGCTCCGGAAATTGCGATCACCTGGGGTTCTTTTACGTGCACTCAAATCTTAGCACACGTTCCTACAGCATTTTCGCCCCATTCGAAAATGCAGCCGCCACATCCGGCATTCGATCCCGTGACCTGCGGGTCAGCAGCCGAGTCACTAGACTCGGCTGCCACTAGCAGCCGTGGCGCAGCCACTAGACCAGCGTGGCGGGTCACTAGACCACCGTGGCGGGACTGCCTCACTGCTTTGTTTACAAGCTTTGTCAGGACGCTTAGTGAGCGCATTTCTTCGTGTTCGAAATATCCGGAAAGTATACATACATAAAGCAACTAACTTACGGCCGAGGTAAACTGATTTCGGAGGTGGCTGTCGCTGTCCGTGGTCCTTTGGCCTCCTTGTCTAGCATGACGTTTTTGTTCGCGGCTGTCAGGTTCAGTTAAATGAAAATCGAATTGCCGTAACTTTCCTTAAAGAATCGTTCGGAACTGGTTGATGGTTCGCCCGTTTTCAGTTTCCCGTATCTGCAAGATGAGCACATTCGGTGCAGTCTACAGGGCTTCTGTCTTCCTAGCCTAATTGTAGCAGTGCACGACCCAGGAGCACGGCTGCACAAAACCGGCACCTCAATCTTTCAAGCAGGTCGGGATAGCTGTACTGAACCACTACCCAGGCCGCATGCAAGCCCGGGCCACGTGATACTCTCTTACCCGTATGTCCGTGCTGCATGACGGCATCCTCTACCCCCGCAACGTCAGCACTGAAGGCCCTGAGCTTCTGTTTGTCATTCCTCGTTCTCTGCGGCCTGCCATACCTAAACAACTTCGAGAAGCTTCGAGTTCTAGGCACAGTGACTATCAATCGCAATATCTGTGCCAAAGTACGTGTGCCGGCCACACTTTCGGGTGACCCACAGATGAACCCTGTGGCCTAGCGGCTACGACAATGCACTGTTCACACGGAGAACTATGATATAATTTTCGACCATAGCCGCCACAATTCGATGCGGGCGAAATAGTAAAAACGTCCGTGTATACTTAAAATTATCTGCACGGTAAATAAAAAAGTCACAGCTTTGCCGCAAAGGTGAAGTGGTCAACGCGATAGCAACAAATTGGAAGGTCACGCGCAAAATGGCAAGCAGATCGAAACGTGCCCCGCGTTTCTCACACACAAATGACGCAAGAAACGTACTCACAGGTACAGATGAACGCGAATAAGCGTCTCAGAAATAACTTTGTTGTGTCTGAAAAGCGCGCTTTTTTCGCGAACGGAGGCTGTGTTATGACTGCAGTGACTTTTGTGCACCAGGTAACTACAACAGAATCATTCTGACGAAACTCAGAGGCTAGCCAAGAGGTAGGATCCTCCCCACTGTAAGATAAGGGCACGCAATCGAGCGCACCCCGCTAATTCCCTACGCGGGCCAAAGAATGCGTGAAATATGAGAGCCGCCGCACGCTCACTGCGCCTTCTTGATAATGTTGAAAACACAATAGCCCCCCCCCCCCCCCCCGAAATGACTGTCAACAGCGGTAAGTGGTAGATATAAATAGCTTGCCCTTTGCAAGTTGAAGGAGGTATCTTTCCGTGGCTGAGTGGTTAACGCCTTGCATTTATGACGTGGAGGTCCCTCGTTCAATTTCGCGCGCCGTAGCCCTTTTTCTAGATTTCTTTTTTCTTGCGTTTCTATATACATAGATACGTATACATATAGGGTGCATGACGCCGACAGCGGCGGCGAAATCCAGCCGAGAATGACCATATAAGAGCTATCGCAATAAAACACTGGTGATCAGCGTTCATCTTGCAAAGTCCCTGATGACGGCGTGTATTATGAAATGCTACGTAACGCCCCATATTTCAATGATCAACTCGCTGTCTCAATGACTAGCAGCGCTTTAGTGCGTGTTTCTCACTCACGTTCTTAACGCCTGTTGTACACGTGACGGTCTTGTGCCCTGTGTTCGCAGCAATGCCCCTAGAGGACCGCAAGTACACCATCCGGGAGTTGAAGTATGAGGAGCTTCCGCGGTTGGTGGAACTCTGGAAGGCCATCGGCTTCATGATCAGCGGCGACCTCATCGACTCGCTGTGGAAGTGTGACCGGGCTGGTATCATTGCTGCCGTTGCTGAGGACGGTGAGACCAAGTTTTTGAAAACTAACAGATAGCTCTTCAAGCAATGAAAAAGAGATAAACTGGAGAAGCTTGCGTACCGTTCACAAGACAACCTCGAAAGACGTGGCCTTATCGTTTTTTTCTTTCAAGCTGGTTGGCACCGCCGCGTTGGTCTAGTGGCTAAGGTATTCGGCTGCTGACCCGCAGGTCGCGGGATCAAATCCCGGCTGCGGCGGCTGCATTTCCGATGGAAGCGGAAATGCTGTAGGCCCGTATGCTCAGATTTGGGCGCACGTTAAAGAACTCCAGGTGGTGGAAATTTCTGGAGCCCTCCACTACGGCGTCTCTCATAATCATATCGTGGTTTCAGGACGTTAAACCCCACATATCACTCAATTTCCAGCTGGTTGTTCAGCGCATTCGCCCGATCACCAAACAGTAAAATCAGGAAAGTTGAAACCACTCGCAAGCATTATATTACAAGGAACAAGTGTGCGATGCACCATATCGTGCCCTTCATTTTATGTGGTCATTTCTTCATGACGGGCTTCTCGGCATACCAGTTGATTCTTATCTCTTTTCGGGATAAAGGTGCTGGCATGTCTTCAAGATTGCCGCGTGAACTTCCCTTAAATATTTTGTTATGTGCTTGGGCTAACTTAGCACTGGTAGTGCAAAAGGCTCAAGCGAATTCATGACACGCACTGTAACATGCCGTGCGTGGCAGCGTGAATTTAGGCGATACAGACATAAAAAAAGATGAATGCTTGAAGTTTTTAACTGATATTGTTCATACGCAAACCGGGAAAATTCACGCTCCCTTGCCGATACAGATATATGTTTCACTAATCTAGAACATGCCCCCAAATTTACTATTCTCAATATTTTAGAAAGTTCACATGCTGCCGTGCCACTGCTGTTTTCTGACGCACGCCCATCTTTTTAAAACTTTTTTATCTTAACATTATTTCAGGTCAGACGTATCAACAACGGCTTTTTACAGCAAGAAATTTGGTTTATTCTGAAGAAAGGCACATACATGTTAAACCTACGAAATACGTGATATCTTAACTGGATATGTCCATAAAACGGTGTAAGAAATAAAATAAAAATAAGACCCTTCACTTATGTTTGGAATAAATACGTCAGAGTTGCTAAAATAAGTGTTATACTATGTTCTTATTAAGAGCGGGAGTACAGACTTCTTTCTGTGAACACTGTCGATCACACAGCGTACCAAACGACAGTGGCACTGCACACTCCACGCATAACTGCACACAACATCGATTGGTAACTTCTCTTATGGAATCGCATGCTTTGTTGCTTCACTTTTCTTCCGCCATTGCAGCTGTTCGGATCAGATATGGCAAACTAAAATAGGGACAAAATAAAAAGGTTAGAGCAGCGACTTCCTTCTACCTCTTTTTGAGTGATTTGGTTTGCACTAGACATTAATTTGTGAAGGTGTAACGGGAAGTTCAAATCAATTTAGGCAACACATTAGAATGAAGCCCATGGACGAGTATAACGAGTGGGTTTTTTCCCGATGTACGACCTGTTACTCAAATTGGGCGATGCGTCTGCTTTGACTAAGAGTAGCGCTTTGATATCGTCCATGTGAGTATGCAGAATGATTCTCAAGCACACCAAAATAAGGAGGGCTACATTGTGCCTGGGCTCTGCAGTTGAAGACTTTAAATGTGCATGCATTTCTTTGCGTATTCAAGAATGTGCTTGTCTTGTAGCTTTCTCCGTTTTATCCCACGTTTTTTCGCACCATTTCTATTCATAAACTTGGATATCGAGCACCCGTGCATAGGCCCCTCTGTTACTGTAACGCAAGGTGGATCACTATATGGAAGTAAATCTATAAAACAAGAGAAATAGCAATTCCTGTATTGATTGTTGAAGAAGGAAGAATTGAAAATTCACTATAGGTAACGTAAAAGAAAGCACAGGTGAAAGCAGAAGCCCTTATGAGACACTCATTGAATTTCTTTGACGTCAGGTGATGACCATGGCGTGACGTCATATGAAGCCCCAGTTTAGTCACGTGACGTTCGGTACCAATGGTATTCACGTTTACATCGACACCAGATATCTTTACCCCCGAGACATCTAACCTCACGCATTGTAAGCGGACGTACACTACTTCATCATTGCTTGAGTTTGTTCACTTCAATGTATTGCATTGCAATGCAGCATATTTGTTACCATGCACAAGCCATTACTCTCCATATTTGAAACCTTCGCAACGTTTGCGTTGCCTGAATTTTAGTACAAAACTGTGCGACATTATCAAACTGCCTGCAGAGAACGTACACCGTAGCTTTTATACGGAGAATGAGGTGACGTTCTGCGTGCAGGTGAGGTGATCGGCTCGTGCTGTGCCCCGTTCGTGGGCGAAGGCATGGCCAAGCTGTGGCTGCACGGCCTGCAGCAGCAGTACCGCAACCAGGGCCTGGGCACGCAGCTGGCCGACCGAGCCATGGAGCACATTGGCGAAGCCAACGCGTACACGCTGTGCATCCCGGAGCACGAGCACATCTACCTCAACAAGTACCAGTTCAACGTGAGCTCGCGCCTCTTCCAGATATTGGGACCCGCCGTGCCCCGTCTGACGGGCGTCATCACGTCGCTGCCCGGGGTGCGCGTCATGGAGAGTGAGCGGGGAGTCCGCGAGCTGCTGCTCGAGTACGACACCGACATCGTCGGCTTCAACAGGTGCTGGACTCTTGCCTGTGGGCATACCACATAATCTTGAACGATGAGAGCAAGACGGACAATGGGCAAGATAGAAAATAAAGGCAAGCACTGCATTGTAGCTGAGGATTCATCTCTGTTTCTTTCTTGCCCTTTGTCCGTTCTGCGCTGATTGTTGAACATGCATTACCGACTATCCCAATCACAAATTCTGCTATGCTACAGAAGCCGAACGAAGAAGGACGAATTGATCAAAGACCTGTTTTCTGTATCATGCAAACCTCGCGAAACTGGAAAATGAAGACAAGCGAAGTATAATTGTCTTTAACTGTAACGCGATAATTGTGAAAGTGGGCGAAAAATAAGCTTGCTGCCAGGAGCGACCATCCCATTCATCGTCGACGAAAACGCGCCGAATGGTCTACTAATTGCCCCTTTTCAACAAACTAGCTCGCGCATGCGCAGTGGCGGTGACATCACGTGCTTCCTGTTTTTAGGGCTTCACTGGTTGGCGACATTTGCAAATAATCACGAAAGGCCGGGCCAGTCCAGGCCCGTAGGTTTGTCTACTGGTGCTTCGGAGGCCACTGCCCCACCGTTTCGATTCACAATCTCCACTGGAGACGCTGTTCGGACTTGAAAAAAAAAAAAACAAACACAGCATATCCATAAAGTGAATGATGATGAGTGGGGCGAAGACTCGGAGGGTCATAAATAAACCGTGAATCGTCCGTCCGATGGCCATGTCCGTCCGTCCGTCTGTCTGCCTGTCCGTCTATCTAGTGAGCACTCCAAGTACCACCATGTCGCATCTTTTCATCATATATCCATCGTATACAAGTACCACCATCCAGCGGACATTCCAAAGGCTAAACGAGAGGTGGCTACCTACTACTACATATATCGAGGACGCACTACCCACGGCTTAAGAAGCTTCGCCCTTGAAAGGCCCATTGAGCTACAGCGGTGGTCGTTCATCTATCCATTAACTGTGTATTTATGCGCATGCAAAGCTGGGAGCTGTTAGCTGGAGCACCACTCGCAGCCATGGCGGTGACTGTGAAACACACTTTTCTTTAGGGAAAACGTAAAGTTGAGCACTCGTTTCCTTTGTCAGGTGCAATATTAATGAGAACTAACAGACGATAATACCATATAGGGAATGTTTTTTTTTTGAACAAAGTAATGTGGACAAAAATGTAACTTGCCATGAACAGAAACCGAACCTGCGACCTTCGAATAACGCGTCCGACTCTCTACAAGCTAAGCTACTACGGCGGCTATCCCCCCGTCCGCTTTATTATAGTGCCTAGAATCTGGGCACTATAGCTTTATGAAATATATATGGGCATTTAAACGCGGGAGCGTCAGCCAGCGCCACCTGTTGCCATGGCGGCATGCATGGAACACTCTTCTTGCCTGTTTGGCGTCACGTAGTACGTGATCTTAGTACGAGATTGCAGCTGGCCAATAATCTCTCGCACACCTCCGCAAGACGCCAAGTCTTTGAAGTTTAGTTAGCTGTTGGGATTCAACATCCTAAATCATTCTGATTTGGGACGTTATCGTTATGAGAGAGACCGTAATGGAGGGCACCGGGAATTTCGACCACATGGGTCGGGAGATACTTACGTGAAACGGTGAACTTGTTCAGATTGATAAAGTTCTATTTGAGAAATCTAATGTAGTTAATATTACGATTATAACCTCATTCCTGGAAAACAAAGTCAAGGTCAAAGTACCACTTCTCAATTTCGCGCCGATATTGGCGCGCTTGACGTCATAAATTTCAAAGTGTATTTGTCATATTTCGCCTACATCGGCTCGACAAAAGTTTTCCGAGGCATTGTATGTTAAGTGCCTGGTCCTATTAGCAGACATTGTGCTTCATTTTTACATATTAGGAGCTACGTAGGCCTTAGTAAACACCATCAAAACTATGTCATCATGGTATCTGGTGCAGGAATTTCAAGGTGTCGTCACCACCCACACGATGCGTTATATATACACACCTTTCACAATTGCGAAACCTCCCGGCAAAAGTGGTGATTATGGCGATTAAAAGGGTGATTTACCAACAGAAAAATAGTTTTCATCTTTATTGTCCCTTTAACGTGCACCTTAATCTAAGCACACGGGCCTCGATCATTTTCGCCTCCACCGAAAATGACCTTTAAAGTATGACAGAAGTTTCGAAGACTCAGCAGTTCTTGTGTCGTATTGATATTCCACATTGGTGCAGGACGGCCCTGCTGGACCGCATGCTGAAGGAGAAGAACACAATGCTACGCATAGCGCTTCGCGATGACAACCAGATCGGCGGCTACGGCTTCATAAGCGAGGGCCTCCATGGTGCGGCCATCGTGCGCCACTTGAGTGCCGACTCGATCGACATTGCCGAGCTGCTGCTTGGCCGGCTATTTAGGGACTGTCCGGCGGTGGCGTCCAAGGGCGTCTGGGCCGTCGGCTGCATCCAGAGCTACGAGTCGCACAGCTTCTTCAAGAAGTTCAACCTCAAATCCATCCACGAAATGAAGCTGCTGCGCCGCCGAGGAGTGGACAACGACATGTCGCGGGTTTACGTCTTCTACTGAGGAGCCACCTCGGAGATTGGACTGTAGCGCCGTTGGCAGCGCCTCTTTAAGTGTGCTTGCCCTTGCATACACCGTATTTCGATTCACGCCCGCTGAAAATTGACTCCTGAAAAAATATGTATTTGACAAGGATGTCCTCTGACTGTTTTGTCGCTTAATATGAAAGAAATGAGTATTTTCCTTGCGGAATGCAACAGGCGTGCGATAAACACACGGGGCAGCTTTGGTGTAAACTAGCCTTTTGCTAAACAGTGGTTCACTCGGTAGCCTCTGAATGGTACTAAACTGATCCTTAAACCAATACACAAAATGAGGTCTGTTACGATGCTTTCTTCGGCTGAAATATTTGTTTCAGCAACTAGTACGTGCGCCAACGCATGAGCAATACATTCGCATATCAAGTGTCAAATGTTGTCAATGGCGGAGTTTGGACTGGATGAGATAAGAAAGAGTGCGAGTCTGTATATAGCTGGCACCAGAGGGCGACCTGTCGGTTGTCGAGGTACTTTTGCGGTGGAGGATAGAGCGCGTTGAAAGTGTGCACGCGCTCCTTCGTGAATCCGGGATCGGAGGACGCCAGTGCCCGGTTTAGAGCATCCAGCTTAGAGTACTTTGGTTTAGAGTTTCGGCAAGCAGATTACCCGCTTGAAGGTGGCAGCTTGCCGTAAGTTGCCTTGGTTTTTATAGCTGAAACAGTCTTGAAAAAATCCCGAACCCGCCAAGTGGACAGAGAGTCACCACGCGTCTAAAAGCAAAGGTAGCGGTAATACCTTATGTGCGTGGCGTGTCGCGTAACTTGAACAAGATCGCCAAGCGAGCATATGTAGAGTTGATCGTCTCTTCAACTTTGAAAACGTGTGAACTTTCCAAAATGAGGAAAAGTCCTTGCCTCCGAAAAGCACTAGCCTGTACCGTAAAAGGTAAGTATGTCGAATTGCAGTTTGGGGGTGGTCTACCATACTCTTCTGTCTTGAGGCAAAAAGTAGACAGGCCGAAGCAAGCGGTGCTCAATCGAAATGCTCGGACAGCATTGCGATTTGCAATAATGTCAGAAATTACAGAGAAGGTGACCTGGCAACACATTGCAGAGATTGCAAGTGTGTACCGAATTTTCACGCTTGCTCCGTGATTGCCAAGCGTCGAGACACGTGGAACACTTTGTTGATTGAGGCAAAAAAAATAAAAATATGAATATTGAAGCCGGTGACTATTGCGCGAGTGTTGCCTCCGTATTTTTATCTACGAAAGAGTTGCGATATATCAACTCGACTGCGCAGCAGCGAAACGTGACAACACTGTCTGCATAATAACACTCCTTTCTTCTTGGACTGAAGGGTATCTTGTGTCAGTGACGGCCAGGTTGTTGGAAGTGCATGGCACCCTGTGTTTGTATGTCTCTGTTTTCGACCGTAGTCTTCCTTGCGCCTTCTATTTTAAAGTCATGCAAAAAAAAAAACGTGCCCAGTTGTTCACTCTACAGTGTGTGTGATGGACCCACGAAAATAAACAAGAAAAAAAAACGGTAGTTCTATGGTAGAACACCTCTTTGCCCCGCAGACGGCCAGGGTTTGATACTCACTCGTAACTGAAAATTAATATTTTATTTGCATTGTTCTGGATGTTTTGGTCACTGACAAGATGATTTTTCGCTTACGACCAACGACGCCCACCCCGTAATTTCTGTGGGACGAGCCCTTTGTCACGTTAATAGGAACGAAGTATGGCATCCGCATGGTGCTTTCAGCACCAGCAAAGTTGTAGAACGCTTGCAGTTTAGTCACCTGAGGGAAGAATCTGCTAGCATGACAAAGAAAAATGAGTGTCTTCTCCAACATAGGAGTAAAAATGGGCCATGCAAGGTAGGTAGAGCTTATCAGGTCTCTTTAACGCGAAGAATATCTTGTGTCAGTGACGGCCAGGATTGCCGTATAGGGTAAATGTGGAAAGGAGCCTAAATTCAAGCTGCACTTAGCCAAAGTAGCCATGCCATTTCACTTTGCCACCAAAAAGACTGAGTATTTTTTTTGAACATTTAAAAAGAAAGCCTGCGGGAAAAAACACTAAATATTGAAGCAGTTTTTCTTGCAAGCCAATCACAGAAATTGATTGCTAGATTTACCACAATACTATAGTCAATAAACGATTGTATCGGGCCAGTTGGTAAGGATCCATCTTGCTAGGAAGCGCAGCCACTATTACAAAGAGCACACAACACAAGCGCTTAACTTCAACTAAACGTTTATTGAAAACGTCAGAGTTTATAAAGGGGGTGAAAAGAGAAAAAGAACAAAAAATGGTAGACAGCAAACATCACACATGCCAGTCCCGTACATTACTATCCGTTATTGTCTATCACCTTATCCAAAGAACATAGTTCTTTCCGCGTGAGCGAGATAGAGGGTGCACTAACACAATCAAAATCATCGCGTGTCATTTCAGCCGCTTCTACTATCAAACGGGTTAACAAATCTCTGTCCCGATACAGCACGCACGTGTTATCGAAATGAGGCCCACAACCGCACTCCTTACAGTGGATCGCCAAGTGACCATCGGTACCCTTCTGCACTTTATTGTGGTGCTTTTTTAGCCTTTCATTAATGCATCTTTCAGTTGTTCCCACATAAACAAGACCACGTGACAAGGGCACTCTGTAAACAACCGACTGCGCACACTCAACATATATATTGCGATGCTTAATTTGGCAACCTTTCTTTTTCTTTTGATAGTCAACTTCATTTTGGCGCGAATCTTTGATTATTGTCAATTTCGCACTAGAACACTCACCATGCTACGAGCACTAATATTCGACGTCAGAATAGATAACGGACAGCGTGCTAGCTGCGTGCTTTACCACATGCACGAAACTTCATCATTTCCTCTCGGAAGGCGCGAGGGCGCTGCATCGAGGGAGGAGGTTCCCTGCGATGGCGAGAGCATACGCGCGCGCATCGGCCGCAGAAAGAGACTGAGAACAGCGGGGGCTCTTTGGGTTTGCTTGTTCATTCACATACAAATATTCAAAATGTCGGAAACTAAATGTGCCAAAACGAAATTTCAATGTATCCAAAAAGTAGCCATAGCATCAACCTGAAATTTTAGTTGCCAGCCTGGGTACAAAAGTAGCCGATTTTGCAGAAAATAACCACCAACCCTGGTAAGGAGGATGTGATTTTAGAGAACGTGGGAGGGCACTCTCTAAAACCTTGGGCGTACACTTCCCAGCGCACTGCGGAAACTGTGGTTTCGAGTCCGTCTTCAAGGATGTCACAGTTGTGTGCAGAGAAAGCAGGTACACACACAGGCTGTATGATAATTAAGGCATTGCATATAAGGAGAAATCAGTGTATCAGCCATTGCTATATCAACGTCTCTTACAAAGAGTTCGCGTACCTGCGCTCCTCGTTTAACAGTGGACATCCGAAACCGGTTTTTGTTTTTGTACAGCTGCATTCTTCGTCAGTAACACGTAATCCTTGCCGGGCACTATTTAAGGTTGCCGCGTGTATTCAATAAATCAGATTGTAGTCGGTGCTTATCTGTCTCTTCTTTCCTCGTGTCCTGTCCTGCTCCTCAGTTTGCTGGAAAACAGTACTTGTGCTATACCCAACGCTTTTTTTTACAGTGATTACTTGGTTGTTTTCCGAAAGCATCGCTTGAGATAGGATGCAACACGCAAATCTATTCGCATATTTTTTATTCCACTAGAAGTTGCTGCTACTGTAAAATCATGAGTAGCTAAAACACGTGGGTGAGCAAATCACATCACACAATACCTTAAAAATAAAAATCGTTCTCTCAGCCCTTGAAACAGCCTCGTGTGCACAGGCTGAGCCCCTGACTGCAGGCGTTGTCATCTAACGCGAAAGTGAAAAAGTTGAAGGTTTGATTTTGATCATTGATTGCTATGAGTAAAGTTCGCCACAGTACTTTATATGTCTCTTAAATGAAGGCAATTTCTTACAAGCTTGACACGCTGAAACACCACTGAATTTTGTCGCCCGACACAAGGCCATGTGTTTTTACAGCTGTGGTTATCAGACTTTTATAGCTGTGCTAAAAATAAAAATTAAAGAGGTTCCTTGTCCAAAATCTTGCACGGAAAGCTAACTTTCTTACAAGAAATGCGTTCTGTCATAGCCGAATAAAGTTCAGTACTATCGCGGATAACTGGCCAAATTCTTAACACACATTCTATGGGCACTTCATGCGTGGTATCAAAGAAGCGCTTGAAAGCATACACACTGAACTGGGCCTGTGGTACTCCGTCTCGAGTACGCAACACTGGAATAAGCAAGAATCCGTAACGATGTATAAACACGCGACATTCCCATGGACCATTCGGCACGTCGGCTATAGCAGTCCCCGTGCTGAAACTCGTCCGGTTGCCGATGATTACATCGCAGCATTCTTCGATATTGATCACCTTAGTGTCATGCTGTAGCTTCAGAAGCGACGGGTGTGAGTTCTTCAAGGCAGGGTTACAATCTGACGTTCACTCACCAGCGGTTGCCCATGGTACCAGGTTTGTGTCGCTTGTTTCATCGCATATTGGTCGCAAGGACTTCAGGGACATGAAATCGGTGGTTACAGACTTCAAGGGATGATTTTGCGCCATTGAATACGCTGCCTCAATTAGCTCCACAGCGGCTTTCTCTTCTGCAAAGAGGCGCGCATACGTTTCACCGATCCAAAAATCAGGCTGAGGACCACAGGTGGCATCCTTAGTTGGTCAGCTTCAGTTGCCGTACGACATAAGGTGGGTGGTTGGATGCATCATCACCATCATCTCGCACATTGTCTGCACCTTGATCGATGCGAGACCCCACTGTAGAGAAGCCTTTTTTCGAGGCGTACAGCATTTCCTTGCCGTCGAGAAGGTTGCTTTCAAGGGCGCGCTTTCCAGGAGAACAAGTGGTTGGGCAGCCAGACATAACATGACCCGGAAGTTCTCTATGCAGCATTCTATTGCCGCATTTCGGGCAGTTCATGATGTGGAACATGCAGGCGTTGGCGAAGTAGTCCACCATGACGGAAACGAAGTCTTCAGCGTCACAACCGTTGCCCACGTTCCAGCAGCGCATCCTCAAGCCAAGAACAACGTCCTTGCTGATGAATGAGGGAACCACTTCCTCCTGCTTGAAGGCTCGCTTGTGCAAGGGGCAGTGACTGCTAATTTGGCCGCAGTGGCGGTAACATGCCTCGCACAGCAGATGGTCGCAGGGCAACCTGAATGATGCTGCGGAGAACAGGTCACACAGAGAGCACAAGCTTTCTGTGGGCAATGCTGGCACGAATATGGTCCGCCGGCGGTCGAGATGCGCACCGAAGCCTAAGACGCTCTGTTCACGTGCGGGTGGCATGGTCGTGTGCACTTTCGCGAGCAGTGGTAAGCGTGGTCTTGCAGGGGCGCTGCTCAGCTGAGGATGAAAAGAAGCGTGTTGAGATAACAGATAACTTTCGCCAGCGCCCCTTTGACGTTTCTGTCTTTCAATGTAAGGTAAACAATGTACAGCATACCACAAAATTGGCCCCGTATCTGCGTGTAATCTGCAAATGTCGTCGAAAGACGATAATCTTGCGTGTGGAAAGAGCGAACAAAATATTTATTTGATGTTCTGCGCAATCGGTCAATGGTATTCCAGAGGCGCTGCGTTAGAGTGCCTCGAGCGTGCAGCGGAGGCGAACGAACGCATCAAGTCACGTCACACGTGAGACATGAGCGTCATCTAGCAGTTCGTTTTGCAAAACAAAGCGCGTGGCCGGGCACGCCCGTCTCAGAGTTGATAAGCTGTAGAACGCGAGGCGACGGGTAGGTGCCACCACCATCTCGTCTTAGCAAATCGTTGGAAACACTCCCCACTCCGTGCAAGCGTTGCATGGCAAGCGCAGCGTGATAAGTGCTACGGTCCTTAAAATTACTTATGTATGCGTTTTCTAGTAAGAGGTGCATATGCAGAATATATGCGTGTTGTTATGGTGCCCCAGACATGCGCAATAATTGCTTTTTAAGTGAAAATTGCACAAGCATGAACGCTCAACCTTGAGCAACATTGGCGGTCGCTGCGGATGGGGTCGGCGTTCCAAGTACTCGATGCCCTTAAGAGTGGACAAACAGACATATGTACAGACAGACAGACAGACAGACAAACCAAAATTTTTGCGTCGAAGGCCCCCAAGATAGACTACCATCTTTAGAAAAAAAAACACCAGGCCTGCGTGGAAGGCGCAGCACAGTCACAGCGAAAGCTAGAAGAGCGGCCCTTCTGAGCCTTATCAAAATACTCATTGGGTATCTTCTACTCCAAGCGCACTTGCTTGATACTGTTGCGAAAGACGGACCGATCCCGCCGAAGCCACCACTGTTGCGAAAGACGGCGACGCCAACACGGCCCCGAAGGCGCCACTGCTTTCAACTCCGCCGGGAAGGTCACCAGCCGTTTGGTAGCGTATGTTTCTCAGCCCGCGACTGCTTCTGCGCAGAGCTGATAAGACGAGCGGACGAGACGACGGTGAGTTAAACAAAGTTTATGTACAGCATATATACAGAGGCGTTACAATTTCGGCACTGGGGCCGACAGAGACTCGAAGAGCCGAGCTCTCCTCTCTAATACATAGGTCAACTTTTCGCCTAAGACCGCCGACTCACACACATGTCGGCTCTCCGACATGGGGACTCCTCTCTCATAGGACCGCCGATCGCGACACGCCGCAGGGCTTCTTTTATTTGCACCGGGTCCAACTAAAATGTCCAATCAGAAGCGCCGCTGGTCGTCAGGGCAGACTCCTCCAATGGGGTTGCCGCGCCATGCGTCAGACCACCAGACACGAGGACGCCGGCTCGCTGTCACGTGCGCGGCTGACTCAATGCACGTGGGCCAGAGAGGCGCCGCGCGTGTTCACGCCGTTGAGATGTTCGCGTCAGGCGGACTGCGGGCTGGCCGTGACCCAGATTGCCTTTTTCAGAGGCACGGACGTTTGACGAGGACTCGCTGGCATAACAGCACCCCCGCCGCCAGACAATGCACCGGAAAGACGAGCTGCTTCCACGGGGCTCGGAAGTCAGGTGCGCTCGTTCGCCAGGTCCCTCCAGGTTCGCCTCCAGGGCCATGGGGAGAATACAGCTCCAGACTGTTCCGGGAACACATCCCAATTTTGACGACGGATCCCAGCTCCACTGGCTTGTCGCCACAACTTGTCGACCAGCTTCACTCGTCACTTCTGACCATCTTCGGTTTCAGCATTTGTCGATGGTTCTGCAACTTGCCAAGAACGGATCGACAACAGACAACACACGACACACGCAAGTGCCTTCGGTCACCCGACAGAACACCAGACAAAGTATCGTACAACACATACCTATCTACGTGTCTATCGGAATTTTGTTCCCTCTACATCAAGAGGCACATGTGGGACACAAGACTCTTAAAGTAAGAACTTGAATTTTTCACACTTACAACAACGCAACGAATTAGAATACCACATAAAGTTGGCTCCTTGAGCTCACTCTGGACGAGAGCGCTCAGCTAAGGTCGTGATGAGGTCAAAATTTTGCCCCGAATCACCAGCGAGAAACCGAAAGGTTGAGAAGGTACTAGCTAGAACGCACTGCTCAATGCACCTCCATTAGCGTTTAGCTTTCCTTTTTTTTATTTTTAGCGAACGTCAAAGTTGCGCTGTGGAGCAACGTGCTCCACCTCAGTAACCGGCCACTTTTAGGCGACGATACCTATGCGGCACCAAGAGCGGCTCACACTTTCGACGTTGCACAGGGGAACAACGATACGGCTTGCTACGGATTGACTCCTCACCGCTTAGCTCGATATCGTGTTCGATCACCCTCGTGTTTCCGGGGCGGTCCGAAAACACGTCTTCAAACTCGGAACCAATCTTTCTCAGGTCCTCTTTCTCAGGTCCTCCTTCACTTAAGCTAGGCTCTAGGTTTATCTGCTCCCAGATTACTTTTGATCCCCCTTCCATTACCTCACTAGAACTCAAAATTTCTGCTTCCTCTTCCTCTGAAGCATTTAAAAGTAAATTTACGACTGCTTTCAAGTTACTGTGATAAACTTTGTTCGGTCGCCTTCCTAATTTAAATTCACAATTGGTATCAGAAAGCTTCGATACTACTTTTGCGGGCCCTTCCCAATCAACCTCAAGCTTGTTCCTTTTGGACGGCTGCAGCAGCCTTACCTGATTATCAACTTCAAAAGCACGCTTCTTCACCGATTTCTCGCAGTGCTCCTTCGACAGCACTTGTGCCGCGTTCTTGTGGCTTTCCACTAGCGCTTCAATCGAGAGGTCCTCACGCTGCTCTCGAATGAGCGTCTCTCGATCAACTCTCGGCAGCTCGCTCCAACTTTCCGCTACAGGCGAGAGCGTTGCAACCCTCTCGCTCTGACTCAATGGCGCCATGTCGTCTCCCCTTTCTACGGAAACCGCGCCGGTCGGTTCGGCGACGGGCCGCCCGCGTGACTGCTCACATGACTCATGCGGAAACTTTCCTTTCTGGGGTTCCGTCGACCCGCCGACAAGGTCACTTGAGAGTTCACCGCATGGAACCAGATCAAGCTGCCGCGATAGCTTCCGCGCTTGCGATCGCGTGAGAGCCATGCACGCTAAGTTGGGGAAGAACGATTTGCCCTGCTCTTTGAGAAGCTGCTCCGAGTTGTTGGAGAAAAGATAAGGAAAACGATCATTTAGCGCGGCAGACACAGCCGCTTCGGTGCGAAGCTTACCGAACGGGCCTTCAATGACAACCGTGGCGATTGGTAAGCGAACACTCTGCTCCTCGGCGACCTGCCTGATCCACGCGCATTCTCCTGTGAAGTCATCCGGAGACACCAATGAAGGATGGACAACGTCCATGGTTGCCGCTGAGTCTCTAAGTGCTCGGCACGTTTTCCCATTCACCCTAATTTCTTGGAGATACGGCTCCAACAACCGAATGTTTTTTTCTGATTCTCGGATCGTTGCGAAGGCAAATTTTTCCTGACAGTTTCTCGCGATGTGTCCTTCCGTTTTGCAGTTGTAGCAGATTAGCGGCTTCCGTTTGTTTTCCGGTTCAAATGCCTGTGTGGTAGAAACCTCACTCGATTTCTCCGCTTCTGTTTGCCCTTCCCCTACACTGTCCTTCGTAAGAGACGGGTCCTTTTTGAAATTACGGTGCGGAACGGGTTTCCGTTGATCAGGTTTCCTTGAAAAGCCCTCTTTCCTTTCATCCTTTTCAACGCGCACTGCCCTGCTATGCAACTTTCGGCGAGTATAATACTCCTCAGCTAACTCAGCTGCCTTATTTAACTGTACTTCCCCAAGTCTGTCCTGCAGCCAAAGTCTGACATTATCCTCGATGCAGCGGTAGAATTGCTCCAATGCAACGCATTCCACCACTTTATCGCGGTCGTCATAAACACCTTCGCCCTTGAGCCATTCAATTAAATCGGCCTTAAGACGAAACGCGAAGTCAACGTGTGACTCATTCCCCTTTTCAGCATACCGGAACCTTTGCCTGAAAGCCTCGGGTGACAACTTATAACGTCTCAAGAGCACTTCCTTAACCTCGTCATAGCTCTCAAACGCTTCCCTCGACAAGCAAGTTATCGCGTCGGACACTTCGCCGGGAAAAAGAGCTAGCAGGTTCCGCGCCCAAAGAGGCCGCTCCAAAGCGTTTCGCTCACAGACGTGTTCAAACTTGACGAGATACTTCGCCATGTCCTCGCCTACTACGAACGGTGGCAGTTGGTCCCGAATTCTAAAACCGCTGACCTGAACTGTTGGAGAAGCTACGCTAGGCGCCTGCGAACACTGTAGGATTGCCAATTCTAGTCGTTTCAACTCGAGACGCTCCTGTCTCTCGGCCTCCTCGCGACGTTCGCGCCTTTCAGCTTCTTCGCGAGCTTCGCGCCTTTCAGCTTCTTCGCGAGCTTCGCGCCTTTCAGCTTCTTCGCGAGCTTCGCGCCTTTCAGCCTCTTCGCGGCGTGCTTTAATATCCACCCAGGCCTCATCGACTTCCTCAGCCGACACTCCCTCATCCTTCATGATCTCAAGGATCGCTTGCTTTCGTTTCGCACGGCCCAAAGTAATGCCGAGTTCCTCACAAATTTCGATGAGTTCCTTCACTTTAAGGTTCTCCATCGTTCACACTAGCCTCTTGCTGTTTGCCCCTGTTAACAATTTACTTGCCGTACCCATTATAAGTCAACTAGCAAGACGCGCAAGCAACTTTTCACTCTCCCGTGTTTACCCCCTCCGCATTAACTTTGGTTTCAAAGCACTTCGACTTTGCTTGAAACGATCAAAGCTCACTCTAATGCTTCACACAGCCCTTCTCTAAACTACTACAACCTGAGCTAGAGTAGTCTGGTGAACTGAGGGGAAAACATCAGGCACTCACCGCATCGATGTCGCTGACGCTGGCCGATCCCGCAGCTGCCAACCACTGTTGCGAAAGACGGACCGATCCCGCCGAAGCCACCACTGTCGCGAAAGACGGCGACGCCAACACGGCCCCGAAGGCGCCACTGCTTTCAACTCCGCCGGGAAGGTCACCAGCCGTTTGGTAGCGTATGTTTCTCAGCCCGCGACTGCTTCTGCGCAGAGCTGATAAGACGAGCGGACGAGACGACGGTGAGTTAAACAAGGTTTATGTACAGCATATATACAGAGGCGTTACAATTTCGGCACTGGGGCCGACAGAGACTCGAAGAGCCGAGCTCTCCTCTCTAATACATAGGTCAACTTTTCGCCTAAGACCGCCGACTCACACACATGTCGGCTCTCCGACATGGGGACTCCTCTCTCATAGGACCGCCGATCGCGACACGCCGCAGGGCTTCTTTTATTTGCACCGGGTCCAACTAAAATGTCCAATCAGAAGCGCCGCTGGTCGTCAGGGCAGACTCCTCCAATGGGGTTGCCGCGCCATGCGTCAGACCACCAGACACGAGGACGCCGGCTCGCTGTCACGTGCGCGGCTGACTCAATGCACGTGGGCCAGAGAGGCGCCGCGCGTGTTCACGCCGTTGAGATGTTCGCGTCAGGCGGACTGCGGGCTGGCCGTGACCCAGATTGCCTTTTTCAGAGGCACGGACGTTTGACGAGGACTCGCTGGCATAACAATACCCACTAGGACATTAATTGATTGATTTGTGGGGTTTAACGTCCCAAAACCACCACATGATTATGAGAGACGCCGTAGTGGAGGGCTCCGGAAATTTCGACCACCTGGGGTTCTTTAACGTGCACCCACATCTGAGTACACGGGCCTACAACATTTCCGCCTCCATCGGAAATGCAGCCACCACAGCCGGGCTTTGATCCCGTGACTTGCGGGTTAGCAGCCGAGTACCTTAGCCACTAGACCACCCTGGCGGGGCACTAGGATATTATAACAAATGTTGTTGGGTAGTAGGCCGGCATTCACTGTGCTATTTTTCGTAATTCTTCTGAGATGCGTGGTCTCCGCTAAACACTTGCAAAGAGTTTTGTGCCAATTGTTCATGCAGTGGCTGACGACGATGAGGAGTCATGGCTGAAGTGGGTATGCGCCACAGTTAATAGGGAAACAAGAACAAGCTTGTGTAATGGGGTGGAGCATTGGAGGGTCCACTCGTTACGCCATACGCATTTTGCGACGACTGGTTGTTTTTTCGCGGTTTTGAAACGCTTTATAAGTCGTATTAACGCGATTGCTTTCCCCAAATCAAGCGTGCCTAAGGCAAGTTTGCCGACAAGTCACAAGCACCAGCATAGCTCGGTGGTTGAATACTGGACTGGCACCCACCGAGCCTGGGTTCGCGCCCCACTGTGTCATTGGGGCAGTTTTTTTTTTAATTTCAGGCGATGTGGTTACGGACACTGGTGGCAGCGGTGGACAACTGCGCGTGATTCGAGTGGTGCTCTCATAACAGCTCGCGCTGTAAAATGCGGCCTGTTGCGTCCCTCTCCAACAAACGGGCAGCAGCGTGTCGTAATAGTTTCATCCGAATTGGCGCCAGTAGGCGTACAGCCACGCACATATAGAACAGAAAAAAAGAGGCAAAAGAATTCACCGATGATTGCGATACTGCAGGGTTAATGCGAATTATGAACGTCACTGTTTAAATGTTTTGATGTTGCGAATAATCGAGCAAACGCGCATGCGGCATGCAAACGTGTCACGGCGCGAGTGGAAGTAGTGAATAATAATGAATTTCTTCATTTTCGAAAGGGTTTCTCCAGCCCTTGCCGGCTGGCGTTTATTACGTGCGCGTTGCTTAGTGCGATTTGTCTCAATTGTCACGCACAAGAATTGGTCCCAGAAAATCACACATTGTGTGGTTCTCAAGGCTTTTCGGACACGCTCCTGCCAGCTCGCTCACGGTATGCACTTTATATAGGAAACAGCCACTTGCTGTTTGCAGCCGGGGCCGAACGGATTGCTGCCCACGTGGAACTACCTTGATGACCATGCCGTCTTTGTAAATACTCTTCTTCCTTCCCCCGGTTTTCACGCCGACGTATAGCGTGGTGAACCAGGCGTCGCCAACGTTCACCGTCGCTGGCTTACGAGAACGCGAAGCGTTCCACACACACAGTGTCCCCACACGGCCAACACAGCGCACGTCTTCTTCTGCAAAGCCTTGTTGGCCAACCCTCTTTTTTGAGCCCGGGTGCGAGAGACATGCCTGTCACGAGAACAGACATGAGACGTCGAAGACTCGGCGGCTCTTCTGGTTGGAAGACTCCTCTGGGCGGCCTCTCTTTCGCTCTCTCGCGTCTTTGTTCACTGTGGTTGTGTTCCAATACTCACCGTAGACGACTAAATAAACAGCTAAATAGACGGCGGCCATCTTAAGTCTCATTCCAATATTCACGTAGCCGGCGAAATAGACAGCTCCGACAAGACCACATCGTAGACAAATGCGATGCAGGCTAGGGCTGTGTTCCAATTCTTAGACAGCATGTAGACAGTCTACGCAGACTGCTTAGAAGACAGCACTGAGCCCATGCCGTCTGAAAATCGGAACACGTCTGGACGGCTTTTACGTGACGATGCGCCACCTCACGTCGAGAAGAAAAATCTAAAATAAACAGACGTAACAGTTGTAGTTTCTGGCTTATTTTGCGTTGAAATCAAAAATAAATAAACCTTACTCATATTCAGCGTCTGGGGAAGCGTCTGCTTGTGTGCATACGACCATTCCGGTGATATCAATCTATCTGAGAGATTTGCTGAGCCGCCATTTTGTTTAGACAGCAATGTAGCCTGCATCGTATAGTTGTCTGCGATGCGGTCTTCTCGGAGCTGTCTATTTTGCCGGCTACGTGAAAATTGTAATGGGACTTAAGATGGCCGCCGTCCATTTAGCTGTATATTTAGCCATCTAAAGTGAGCATTGGAACACATCTTTTTTTTGCTGTCTAAAGAAGATGGCGGCTCAGCGAATCGCTCAGATAGATCAAATCTCGCCGGAATGGTCGTCTGCACATAAGCAGACGCTTTTCCAGACGCTCAATGTGAGTAACGTTTATTTGTTTTTTGGTTTCAACACGAAATAAGCCAGAAAATACAACTGTTACGTTTGTTTACATTAGCTTTTTCTTCTCGACGCGAGGTGGCGCATCGTCACGTAAAAGCCGTCCAGAAGTGTTCCGATTTTCAGACACCATGGGCTCGGTGCTGTCTTCTAAGCAGTCTCCGTAGACTGTATACGTGCTGTCTGAGAATCGGAACACAGCCTGTACCGGTCGCGCCGACAACGGCGACGGCACTCAACGGAAAAATTAACGGGCGCCTAACAGCTGCGTCCCGTTTCCGTACTGAGCGACGTCGGCGTAAGCGATGTGGCACGTGCGAGGCGTTTAATCCCGCCATACGTGGTCATGTCGAAGAACCACTGCGTCTCTTGGTGTCTTAGAATGACACATATCTTATGCGAAATCTGCTGCCAAAAACCACCGTGTGCACTTCCGCCATATCTTGATGACTACTCGCGCTTCGCATGTGCGCACACTGAGCGTATCTGAACGTGTGGCGGCTGATTGGAACGGCAATGTCGACATATCTTCGTGTGCCCTGTTGCTCAGGTTGGGGAAGTCTTGCTGTTGAAAAGGGCCTTGCAGGAAGCTAGCCTCCGTGTTATTAGATTTCCTCACGGCTGGCGAGTAGCGTGGTGGTTTGGGCTAGTTGGTATGGCACGATGATAGCGCGAGAACAGAACGACGACAAAGGAACGAAAGAGCGCTCGTCTCCTTCTTGTCCCTTTATTGTCATTTTGTTTTCGCGCTATGACTATCATCACGGCGATAAGCACCACGTCATTCTGTCACCCCGGCAACTGTTTACGGTTAACGCCGTGTTGACGCTCACCCTTAGATGCAGTATCAGGCGCCATCGGTGCTCATCAGAAATCACTTTCTGGTGTCATGCCTGCACATGACAGTTTTCGCACCTCTGCCATGTGTTTGCACACAGAGACCAGCTAGCGTCATGTACGAACGAAGGTCTCAAACATATTTTCACGGACACTATCGCCTTTCACGTATACGATTTAAGCGCAACTAGACGAGCAGATACCAAATAGTGAAACCAGGAAGTTAACGGAACTTTTTTCGGATAGTCCTAATTTTATATATGCCAAATAAAACTTAATGTTTACTTTGTTTTATCCGACGCTTGTCCAAGTAATTATTCGCGTCGTTTGTTTTTTGGCCAAGAGCGAAAAACGGCAATGGCTGAGGAACGTATGCGCAGCCTGCCGGCGTAGTCTTATATGTGGGCTTGTGTTTAGTTCGGTGCATTGTCAGGACAACGAGGCATCGCTCTCTTTTTAGCCACAATTTATTTATTTATTTATTTATTTATTCATTTATTTATGAGTTATTTGCTGGTGTGATACTTAAGAAAAGCTGAACTATGCCAATAGAATGTGCAGATAGCAACTCCTGTGACAGCAGACTGCTTTTGCTGGCGCATGGCCGGCGTGCCCTCGCCTTTCAATTACGATGAACGCTGCATGCTAAACGAAGAAACGCTGTATTGGAAGGTTGATGATGATGATGATGATGAAAAACATTTATTGTAAAAGAGAGAGGTACGGGGCCAAAGCATGACCCTGCTACATGGTCGGCGTCCTTAGTCCGGGACACCGCATGACGAGGCCCCTACTCGCGCCCGTCTCACCAGAGCCCGTTGAGACTCTAGTGATGAGCTGTCGAGGAGGGCAGTCTCCCATGCCTCTCGGGAAGGGGTAGGGGAAGGGGGTAGGTGGGGATTTTTCGGACATGCCCATACCACGTGGAAGATATCACACGTCTCCCCACAGTGTGGGCACCGCCCATCTGTGTTCGCATCGAAATGCTTTAGGATTGCAGGACAGAGTAGAGTACCTGTCTGCAGGCGCCTTAGAGTTCGCTCTTCCGCCTTACTCAGCCCCTTCGCAGGAGCCGGGTAAAGGCGGTGAGTGTCACGATAATAGGTAAGAATTTCTTTGAACCGCAGCAGCGGTGTATTGGCCTCCGAGTCATAAGAGCCAAGGTGTGACGAAGCAGGGAAAGCGAGAGCAGACGACGGAGTGGCCGATCGCTGGAAGGCGAGAAAAACGAAGGAGCTCGGGCTGCAGAGAAGATTAAGAAGGGCGCGCGCAGGCGAGACAGTTTTTTTTTGGAACGCCGGCAGAACGGGCGGCAGGTTGTTGGAGAACCCGCATCTACGCGCGAGGTTCGCATACCCAGGGCGCCTGTCTTCGGGACAGCGAGCGCCTCACGGTCCTCGCCTGGCAAGACCTGGGACGCGGCCTGCTGCTCTCGGAGAACCCGCACCTACGCGCGAGGTTCCAGATTGTCCACCGCCGTCGAGACGAGCGTCGCAAGGTCCTGGCCTGGCGCGGACGAGCCCTGTCTGGCTACCGGCTACCGAGCGACGGTTCGTTCACTCGGCCCTTAACCCCTGCTGCTGCTACGTCGTTGCCACACCGGACATCTACCCGACGACGATTACGTCATCACAGGGACTCAACCAGCCCACAGCCTCCTGGTCCCCAAGCACCGCCACGTGAGACAATTGACTAGTAGTGTACGCTGCCGCTTTATGTATTTCGTGTGTGTATGCTGTCAAATACAATTGTAGTGTGGTTTGTTAACGTCAGATACCGTCTCCTCCATCCGCAACGCGTCACACGCTCTGCGGCGCGACGAACCTCACCAAACAAACTTCACATCTGGCGTCCGCGCGACAGGACCGCTCTTATCCTATAAAAGAGCAGCGCGTCGCTTATGCGGGTCTGACGGTTGACGATGGAGACGGACAAGCTCACAGCAATTGGAAAGGAACTGGGGTTGAGCGGTCCAGGGCTAAAGCAGTGGATCGATGAGGAGCGCGTACGTGAACGAGAAGCGCGGGAAGTACGTTTAGCCGAACGCAATGCGGCAAAAGAAGCTGATGCCGAGGCACTGGCGAGGCTACAAGCAGAAAAGGAGGTTCTCGAACTAAGGTTGAAGCTCCGAGAGTTAGATGCGACAACGGGTAGCGTGACTACAGGTCAATCAGTAGAGGGTCCGCACATGGGTTCTCCTCAAAGCTACGAAAGTCCGCACAAACTCATACCGCCCTTCAACGAAGTTCGCGACGAGCTGGACGCGTACATCCAGCGCTTTGAACGCGTCGCCAGGAGCCAGGATTGGCCGCAAGACAAGTGGGCCCTTTCACTGAGCCTTTGTTTGACAGGTGAAGCGCTAAGTGTTGTTGGCAGAATGGCACCTGACCATGCCATGGATTACGCAACGTTAAAGAAAACGTTGTTGCAGCGCTTCCGGTTTACAGAGGAGGGCTACCGCACTAAGTTTCGGTCGGCGAAGCCTGAGGACTGCGAAACGGGTCGACAGTTCGCTGGGCGATTACTAGGTTATTTCGACCATTGGCAAGAGATGGCCAAGACCGAACGGACGTACGAAGCTCTACGAGACGTTATTGTTTCAGAGCAATTCATCACGCAGTGCCACGAGAAGCTGGCAATCTTCCTGCGGGAAAGGGATTGCCGAGGAATTGAAAAGCTAGTAGAAGCTACTGATCATTATATGGAGGCGCAGGGTTTCGTCAACCTTGGTAAAGGTAAGGACGACAAGGACCATAAAAAGCCACCAGATCGAGCGCAGGCCGCACTACGGAAAGAGGAAAAGGACAAACCACATTGTTTGCTTTGTGGAAAGCGCGGTCATAAGGCCTCAGATTGCTGGGCAAATACTAAAGGGCCAAGGACAAAACCAGCCTTCTGCGGAAAATGTAGACGTAGTGGGCATAGCAAAGAGGACTGCCCTAACAAGGGAAGCGGTAAAGCCTCGTGCCTGAAAGAGCAAGCAGAAGGTCCGAAAGCATCAAACCAGGAGACACAGGCTTCCCGGCAAGGTACTGATTGCTCGAAACGTACGAGAATCAAGTGGGAGGACAAGTCTATGCCTACGGCCGAAGGCGTCCTTGAAAACCAGCCCGTTACGGTCTTACGGGATACAGGATGCGACTCGGTTATTGTGAGAAGGTCCCTTGTACCAGTCAGCAATCTGACGGGGAAAGTTTCCTCTGTGTGTCTTCTTGATCGAAGGGTACTGAAACTGCCGGAGGCAGACGTGCGAATTATTTCACCCTTTTTCTCAGGCAAGACTCGCGCGATCTGCATGGATGACCCACTGTATGACGTCGTTCTGGGAAACGTCCAAGGGGTCCGTGACGCCTCCGATCCTGATCAAGATTGGAAAAGACACCTACGTCCAGCTAGTCCGATGAAAATATCATCTAGGGTGGGAGCGGACGACGGATCGCTGACTGGATCTTATACTACAGATGCATTCACTTCGGTTGCGAGGCAATCAAAGGAAAACGAAGTCGCCGCGACAGTCGGACGGAGTTCTCGTCGCCTGCCGGTACCAACAATAAGTCCCCTAGATATGAGTGCACGTGACTTGCAGAAAAGTCAGAGGGATGACGCTAGCTTACAGAAATGCTTTGAGGCCGTCGATAAACCCATCCAGACCAGGTTTGCCGAGATTCTTTTCTTCACAAAAGAAGAAATTCTATACAGGAGGTACAAGCTCAGATCGAAGAGAGAAACTGAACAACTTGTTGTACCTACAGCCCTCCGCCATTGTGTAATGCAAATGGCTCATGAAGGAATTCTTGCGGGCCATCAGGGTATAAAACGCACAACAGACCGTATCCTCGAGGAGTTCTATTGGCCAGGGGTACTTTCTGACATCACACGATTTGTGAAATCGTGCGACACGTGCCAGAGAACTTTCCCAAAACACTTAGTTGGGCGAGTACCGTTGGGTAAAACCCCCGTCATTGATACACCGTTTAAGAGAGTGGCCATTGACATTGTGGGACCATTATCTCCCAAGTCAGAAAAAGGGAATAGATACGTTTTGACAATGGTGGACATGGCAACGCGGTATCCTGATGCGGTGGCGCTGCCAAGCATTGAAACAGAAAGGATCGCTGAAGCACTGTTGGAGATGTTCTCGCGAGTGGGGGTACCTCAGGAAATCATCAGCGACCGAGGCACGTCTTTTACGTCCCACCTAATGCGCGAATTCAGCAGGCTTCTATCCTTCACACAGTTGCCGACGACACCATATCATCCCATGGCAAATGGTCTTGTCGAGAGGTTCAATGGCACACTTAAACGAATGATAAGACGAATGTGTCAAGAGTGCCCGAAAAGTTGGGACCGGTACTTAGCGCCTTTACTTTTCGCCTATAGAGAAGTTCCGCAGTCAAGTTTGGGCTTCGCCCCGTTTGACTTACTGTATGGCCGTTACGTCAGAGGGCCCATGTCAATATTGAAAGAGATGTGAACATATCGGAAGCACTCTCTACTAAACAGCGCACGCAGATCGCTAGAATACTGCATACCTACGAGAATGTATTCACCGACATTCCCGGCAGAACACATCTCACCCAGTGCAAGTTGAATGTCGCAACGGATACACCAGTGAACATACGGCCGTATCCACTACCGTTTGCTACCAAAGAGGCAGTTCAACAAGAAATTAGAGACATGCTGAAGCAAGGCATCATCGAGCCATCTGAGTCTCCGCCAAACACATCAACAGCCGTGTTCTACGTTGGAGCCTCATACTCATGGAGTACGACTTCAGCGTTGAATATATAAAAGGCAGTGAGAATGTAGGAGCAGACTATATGAGCCGGTTGCCAAGCGCATGAACATCATCGCTACACGGCTTGAGGATTTCGCAGTGTCGGGTATAATTGATGGAATTTTTTTTTTCGGTGCACATTACTTACCGTGACGGACCAACTTTCATCTCGTCTTGCGAGTACCTTTGAGAGTGTCGGGTGTGCGGGGCCCTGAACACTGGTGACAACTTTTGTGTCTCTTATGTGTGCCGAGTGTGCGGGGCTCGGAAGTGTAGTGCAGTGCTCCGAGTGCGCGTGTACTACGGTGTCCCAAGGGATCCAGTGGCAGCTGCAAGTTCTTCACAGCGAAGAACCTTCTTAAGTGGGGGGGTAATGTGACGAAGCAGGGAAAGCGAGAGCAGACGACGGAGTGGCCGATCGCTGGAAGGCGAGAAAAACGAAGGAGCTCGGGCTGCAGAGAAGATTAAGAAGGGCGCGCGCAGGCGAGACAGTTTTTTTTTGGAACGCCGGCAGAACGGGCGGCAGGTTGTTGGAGAACCCGCATCTACGCGCGAGGTTCGCATACCCAGGGCGCCTGTCTTCGGGACAGCGAGCGCCTCACGGTCCTCGCCTGGCAAGACCTGGGACGCGGCCTGCTGCTCTCGGAGAACCCGCACCTACGCGCGAGGTTCCAGATTGTCCACCGCCGTCGAGACGAGCGTCGCAAGGTCCTGGCCTGGCGCGGACGAGCCCTGTCTGGCTACCGGCTACCGAGCGACGGTTCGTTCACTCGGCCCTTAACCCCTGCTGCTGCTACGTCGTTGCCACACCGGACATCTACCCGACGACGATTACGTCATCACAGGGACTCAACCAGCCCACAGCCTCCTGGTCCCCAAGCACCGCCACGTGAGACAATTGACTAGTAGTGTACGCTGCCGCTTTATGTATTTCGTGTGTGTATGCTGTCAAATACAATTGTAGTGTGGTTTGTTAACGTCAGATACCGTCTCCTCCATCCGCAACGCGTCACACGCTCTGCGGCGCGACGAACCTCACCAACAAACATCACACAAGGTGAGGAGCCCGGTGGGTAAGCGCTCGGGCGGCCGCGTCAGCGGCCTCATTACCTCGTAGGCCCTGATGGCCAGGAGCCCATACGATGCGTTTCGGGGCTGGATCAGCGAGAGCCCGTTTTAGAATTTGGCTGGCTAGGGGGGATATCTCTCCTACCAAGTAATGAGTACATGCTTTCCTGGAGTCCGTGATGATAACTTTCGAGTTGGGGTTGGAAGGTTGATTGACTTTCCTCGATTGGGAAACGCGAGCTTTCGAACGATAGTGATATTGCACTTGTGGCCAGTCGTATGAGCCTTTTTGCATATACAAAACATTTCGCTGCCTATTGAGCAAGTATAATAATTGGAAAATAAAACAAGCTGGCTGACGCAATTTTTCTTGATGATTTTCTGGTTTCCTCGCACACAAACTTTCGGAGCCATAAAAAAGCAATAAAATCGCGTTGGCAGTATTACTGTCCTCGGTATATTATCGTCTATCTGCGTTCGTATATATATATATATATATATACCGTTTGTTTTATGTTTTTGTTGTTTGCGGTCCCTTATAAATTGTCTAGACCTATCTTGTGTTCTTGTGTATACAATGTAGATGTCACGTTATCATTAAACTTAACATTACTCATGCTCTTGCTGCTGTATTATGTCAAATGCTTCCTTTTTTTTCTTTTCACAATGTTGACCATGGGCGCTGTAGGTACTGAACAAATGGATAAATTGGTGGTCCTTCCCGCTTGTACCCCAGCAGTAAATCTCTAGTATAAGATAGTGAATATTTCCTATACGAAATAAACAGGCTGACACATCGGTTGAAGGAGCGTGCATCACTGCTTGTGCTGGGGCACGTTCGTCCATATTATCCGCAGTCCATGTTTCTTCGTTATACGCACTTCCGCGCTGCTGGCTCATGAAAGCTTCTTTGCGAATTTTCACACAAACTGCGCGAGATCTGAGGAGTTATTGTGCCATGTAATTCACTTATTCACAAAATAATCAATTTAGTTTGTAGTCACCTTACCAGTTCATCTGTATAACTGTTTATTCCACTTACAGATGTTGCCGTCAACGCATAACCAGTTAACAAACGGACGAGTTGCCACATCATGGTGTCATGCTTCGCAAACGAAAATGAAAATCTTCCTCCAGTTTTATGAAATGAGAGTGATTTCGTAAGCGTCGAGGTCAAGAGGCTGACTGCATGCTGCAGGCTTCTTCAGCTACCGAGAAAGCCAACGAGTTGCAGGTAACTCACTGAATAAGTGTTGATGAGAGTTAAGAGGGAACAGGACGGCATGACGCATTATTTCAGATGCACTCAGTCCAACGAAACCGTTTGAACCAACGTCTCGCACTGAAACGCCGCTGAACTTCGCCGTCTGAGACGAAGCTGGGTGTTTCTACATCACTGACATGTTCGATTCGCTCGCCTATGGAAACATAAAGCACATCCACACCGATAATCTTCGGCAGAATATGAAATTTCTTCCACGAGAGGTGTTCTTTTCCATTCAATGCCATCGCGTTACATGCGCGGCTACATAGTCCTATTCTTAAAACTGAATCAATGGGCACAGCGTGTGTGACACCAAAGAAGCTCTTGTACGCAAACAGATGTGAAACCAAGTCCAGCAGTCTCGCCTGTAATTCTTATCGTTTGAACACAAACTAGAACGTAAACCATATGTAGACAGACCACATTCACATCGACCATACCAAATGACAGCTGCGGAAAAGCCTCATCCGGGAAGCGTTCAGTTCTCCTTAATGCACTTGCAGTATTCTTAGATTTCGCTGAGATTACTTTCGTGTGGATCCAGAAGCGACGGTAGCGGATTCACCAGCAGATGTCCGCGACCTGGCACTTTTGGCACTCCAGCAGTTTGCGTTTGGGTCTGGCTTGTGCAGGTTCTTCCAAGGCACGTCAGACCTGAAAATTCCGAGGACATATGACTGGTAGACACTGCGTTCTTCGTATGATTTTCCGCCGCAGCATGGAAAAAGTCGCTTAACGACTGCGCACCTTTGTCGGGCTCTGCGATGAAGGTGTCGTCACTTGTACAGACAACCCTTTCTATTACTCTGATCCAGGAAACAATGAACTGACCACACGTGGCACAGATGATTTAGCCGCCTTCCACCTTCATACGGCATAAAGTCCCCGAAAGGTGATCCACCTGCTTCTTTATCTAGCAGATAGTGGGCATCTGGAGTGACATGAGCTCCCTCTGCAGAAAAGCGTTCTCTCGCGACGTTTTTCGGAACATTTTCTTAGCATCAAGGAAAGCGCAACTCTTTCCAGGAGAGATAGTGGTTGCGCAGATGAACCTGCATTGCAATGATTGCAATACAGGTTCTTTTTCAAGTATTTGATTAGCTTTCTGTGGTTGAGCCACCGATAGCTCTATGAAGAACAAAGCCGTTCGTTTACAAAGAAACACACATAACTTTAACTAGCAACTAAAACAAAATCTAACCCTCAAGAAAAATCTTAATAACGAGTTCCCTGCAAACGGTAAACACTCTTGACCACACATAAAATAGAAGTTCATATTTTTTACAAAAATTATAATGCTCAAACGTGGATGAATGGCGAAGCTGCTAAGGCTGAGAGTTCAGCGTTACCAACGCCTAGATGCTTGAATAGTGGAGTTGATGCGGCTTGGCTGGCTATTGCGACGAGGCTTTAATGGCTGCTGGGCGCCTATTGAAAAACCAGGGAACCTGGCCAGGCTGCTCGACGCACAGCTCAGGCCCGTAGCCAAAATCTTAAAGTCTTGAGTGGAGTTTACGACTAGATGGCTACAGTCCTCTCGAGCTGGAACACGAAGGCAGGAGGCCCCGGCCGGTTGAAGATCTTGTGGCTCGGGTCCGCAACCCCACAGCCCATCTTCAGCACCTTGTGCGGTGACCACCTCCAGCTTGCCACGTCCTCTTGCAACCCTCCTGATCTTCTGCGTTTCAGGACTACTCCTTTTACCCTCGGTCTCACTTGCCTCCGACTCATTGGAGACTTGAGTCTTCGTTGTCGTAAGCAATTGGTGCTTGGCAGCTTCTTTTTGTTTTCATATTAGGCCACTTGTTGTTGTTGTTGTTGTTGTTGTTGTTGTTGTTGTTGTTGTTCTCATATTGTTAGTGGCGCATACCCACTGTGGGGGATCGGCCAAGAATCGAGTGGTTTTAAAAGTTACTGTTCAGATTTAGAATGATGGAGGTTTAACAAAAAGATTACCGATAGCCTAGGAAAGTGTGGTGCTCAATGTACTGCGTAGAAATGTTTACATAAACGAATTTATTCTCAGAATAGAGCAATAATCTGATTTTATACGTATATAATTATGTGGACCTGTTAGGATAATGAAACTGGTTAATTGGTCAACCTATTAGTTCCATCAATATAGTCCCGGACGGCCGCGCATACTGTCGCATTAGAGAAACCAGAAATGGAAGCTCCAAAAGACTAAATGACAGGCAGAGATAAGCCCATACCAGTACCACGTAAAGGTATTTCTAATAGGGTTTTTCGTAATGTGTTAAACCACCTGCAGGTCAAAAAGAAATGGTCTATTGTTTCCAGTTCATCACAAAATGCACACAGTGGCAAAGGTGCCTGAGCAGACCTGTGTTTGTACGCATATAAAACATGCGCCGCGCGCTCTCATGCTTGACGTTGCTTCGACGTCGTCATCATTGTGTTTTCTTCGGCCATCGTTCAAGCAAGCTCTTCACCTTTTTATTTCGCACATTTTTCAAAGGCGCACACTTTAAACGCGCACTTCACTCACCATAGACATCGCGTGACCCAAAAGTTCCCGACGCGGCATTTTCTTCCCACATGGCCGCCAGTCCATAGTATGAAACTATGAGGCATTGACAAAGTAGTTGAGCATGACGATCGTAATGCCTTCAACCTCGCAATCATTACCCTGAGTTCTAGAAGCGCATCGTGGCCATTTATACAACATCGTAGCAGTGAACGAGCCTGTTAATAGACGCAATATTGCGTTGCAGAAGCACACCAGGCGTCACATCACGTGAACTGTTTAAGCAGTGGGTGTTTGAAAGCTACCCATCCTTTACAAAAAAAAAAAAAGATAACTTTCAATTCGTTATCATCTTCCTTAGCTTTCTATTGCGTCCTGTTTCTGTTATGCACCTGGGCATTGAGCGCACTACAAGTATCAGTTTTTTTTAAATGCGAAGATTTCTTAGAGAACTTCGGCGACTTTGAGCGTATCTATCTATCTATCGATCTATCTATCTATCTATCTATCTATCTATCTATCTATCTATCTATCTATCTATCTATCTATCTATCTATCTATCTATCTATCTATATATCTATCTATCTATCTATCTATCTATCTATCTATCTATCTAGCCACCTACGACATTTAGCTGTCCTGGCTGTTTTGATAATGGTATCGATACTAAACTTGGTATGGCATAACATGACTGTGTGAAGAACATATCTGACTAGTCATAAAAATGTCATGAAAATCATTACATGTGTGTCATGAATGTCATGATTTACATTTCATAGTCCTGCAGCTCTTGCGGTGGTTTCGTTCACATAGCATGTTTCAAAACTGGTATGGTATGGCATGATTGCATGGCGAACACAAGTGATAGACCCTAACATGAAAATCATGACATGTGTATCATGTAACAACATGACTTTATGCCACACTCATGATGCGCTCGCGGACGTTTCGCTAGCGTCACATATACCAAATTTGTTATTACAGTACGTGAATGGATGACGATTGTATGTGACTGGTGCAAACATAATAATCATGAGATGCGTGTCATGCAACAGGGGTACATGCCACACTGATGATGCGCTGGCGGCAGTTTCACTAGCTTCACTTATACCGAATTCGGCATTACGGGACGTGAATGGATGACGAAGGTATGATACTGGTGCAAACATGATAAACATGACATTTGTGTCATGTATTAACATGACTACATGCTACGCTCATGATGCACTCACGGCCGTTTCACTAGCTTCACATGTACCAAACTCGGTATTTTGTGACGCGAATCGACGACATACGTAAATGACACATCCAAACATGATAATCATGATGTGCGTGCCATGTAACAACATGACTACATGCTACACTGATGATGCGCTAGCGGCCATTTCGCTAGCTTCAAATATGCCAAATTTAGGATTACATGACGCCAATGGATGACGATGGCATGTGACTGGTGCAAACATTATAATCATGAGATGCGTGTCATTTAAAAACATGACTACATGCGTCAAGGCGCCAATACATTTCGATGTGACGCGGTGCGCGTGATCGCCGGCGTTCATTTCGTCGCGTCACGCCAGCGTTGCCACGCAAGGCGCTGGTCCTGCCATATACTCGCCGGCGCGCGTCGCGCGGCGTTGCTTTGACACATGCGCGTTTCAGGGCGTCCGGTGTCCCTCCGTCACGAAAAGAGGAAGACGCAGGGTTGTCTGGGTAATGCATCTTCGCGAAATGCAGCATGTCGCTTTTTGCAGCTATTGCCGTCGGGCCCCTCCGACGGACGCTGATCGCGCCCAGCGTCAGACTAAAGAGTGCTTGCGTTTTGCTAACGTAGCGTCACTGTGCCCAGCGTGCGCGCGCGTCAACGCGACATTGGAGTAGAGTGGGCCCTTTATGATGTGCTCGCGGCCATTTTGCTAGCTCCACATATACCGAATTTGGTGTTACGTGACATCAATGGATGACGAAATATATGACTGGTGCAAACATGATAATCCTGACACGCGTGTCAAGTAAGAACATGACAACATACCACGCTCATAGCGTGCTCGCGGCCGTTTCGCCAGCTCCAGATATACTAAATTTGGTATCCTGTCACGTGAATAGATGACGAAGGTAAACGACACATCCAAACATGATAATCATGACACGAAAGTCAATACGGCATCATTTACCTGCGCCTCGTAACGTTGTGCTGATTTTAAAGTGACATATCAACATTTCTCATTCGTGCTTCGCATATAATCGATTCCCACTGTAATTGGAATCTGCCAATTTTTTTAAATTTTTAAGATCCGTTACGTGCCTATACAACTGCTATGTTCACACTCAGATATTACAGAAGTATCTAAATTTACAACGGCAGATTTTAAGTGTGAATACACTTTATAAGCGACCCCAAACCATCCACCGCCGTCGGCGGCGTCCGCAGTCTTCTCTCTATCTTTAAAAGAAAGAGGACTTGGCGGGCCGCAGCGCGACGCTCTACCGAATAAGCCACGGACGCGACGCTGATATCGGTGTCAGTAATGCGCCTTATACCCCCTCCCCCTTTGCTCGCTCCTCCGCTCTCCTCGCTCGCTGCAGCTGCGCACGCACCCCTCTCTCTCGCGCGCCCGCCTTCTCTCTCAGTCTCCCGTCGAGAGCGGGTCGTGCGATGCATGTCCCGGAGGCAACGCTACCATCAAAAACGAATGCAGTACAACCGAATGCCAGCACTGCACCCGTCGTTGGAGGTGACGGTACCGCGGTGGTTTCGCCGACGTTGGAAGACAAGGCGGCGCTGCGAAGGGCTCGTGAGACCGAACGTAAGCGGGCGAAGCGTGCAGCGGATGCCGAACTGCTTGCTCGCGAGGCCGAGTGCAAGCGGGCGAAGCGTGCAGCGGATGCCGAACTGCGCGCTCGCGAGGCCGAGGACAAGCGGGCGAAGCGTGCAGAGGATGTCGAACTTCGCTTCGCTTTATTTTATGGATTTTACGGCGAGTGGACGTTCCCGAAGCCGTTCGAGCCAGTGAACGTGCCGCACGGGAGAGGGTGCGAGCGCTGGACTTTGCTCGTCCGGACGCGCGTTTCAAACGCGAATTTGTGGATCCCAGGAACCATTACACCATAAAGTCACCATAGTGTGATTAATAAATATAATAGTGTGAATTAATAAATACCCCTCATAGCATCACCCCGTGCATTCGCACTTAACCATGTTCACCCTCGGGGAAATGCTTGTGAGTTTTTGGGACATTTTTACACGGCAACGCCACCGGGGGATTTAAGCCTAACGAAGAAGGCGATTGTCGCCGATGCGCCGACCCGGCGCCAACGTGACTCAACGCTCTGCACGTTCCAGGACCTGCAACTGAGAATGGAATACCACGTGGATGAAGAGGACATCTCTCCAGAGGATTGCACAGAAGGCATGGGTTGGAAGGGAGCCGAAACGACACGCTCAAGGAATAAGCTAGCCGCGGTTAGCTTTCCTGCTGCCAAGGGTTCGACCAAGGCTGGCGCTGCGGGAGACACTCGAGCCAGTCGTAGTAGGTATGACAATGAGCATACAATTGTGCGAGCTGGACGCATGCCGCCACTACCCAAGAACTTCAGCAAAATTGTGCTACGACCACGTGGAGGATTAAATATCTCGAGAATTGGCACTGGAGCCGCTGCGGACGCGATAGTACGGGCGCCCGGCGTCAAAGAGGAGGAGGCCATGCAGGACATCATCTGTTCCAACTTGCAGCAGAACATTATGGTGGCAAGCACTCCGGACCAAGACAGAGCTTCAAGATACCTCAAGGTCAAGCAAAATGACATTGGAGGCAAAGTTTTCGAGGTTAGCGCGTACGCCATGGCACCCCACGATACTTGTAAAAGAGTGATTCGCGGGATCCCCATAAGCGATACTGAGGGCATTTTGACCCGAAAGATTGTGAACGTGAACGACCCACTCGCGCTGCAGGCCAAGAGAATCAAGGACACCGGGACAATCATCACAGCATTCGAAGGACACAAGGTGCCCAGATTCGTGAGATATGGACCTTCACTTTTGCAGTGCTCCCTTTACCGCAAGAACATCGATATTTGTTACGTCTGTGGAAAGCTGGGACATCTGTCTGACGTCTGTCCGAACCCAGCTGAAACCATCTGCAGAGGCTGCGAGATCAAGAACCCAGATAGCCTGCACCAGTGCAATCCAAAATGCAGGCTGTGCGACGGTCACCCTCCCACGGCAGACAAGGAGTGCAAGAGCAGGTTCTTAATGCCATACGTCCTCAGACGCAGACGTGGGGAAAGATCGCGAGCAGCCGCAGAAGCCCGGGACGCATCAATCACATCGAGTCCAGACATCAACGACAAGCAGCTTATTATGTGTAGTACTTCGCGTCATGGCTTGCCTGGTATGGCAAAACAATCTAGATTGTCTTCGTCAGTGTCTCTCAAGACACACAAAACCAAGCTAGTTTGTGGATGCAAATGTTGAATTCGATAGATTTCCTCAATAATTATGCACACATGTTCGAAAGAAAAGTCGTGCTCAATCTGTGTGATATTGTTCGAGTCATTCGATATAGCACTTATTACAGCCGGGTGTTTCTTTGTAAAAAGAAAGACTGCTCAACATCCATCGTCTGTAATTGTTGGGCTACGTTTAACGTGCATATGTTGACATTTGCATCACACTAAAGCATAGGCCGCAAGATATCAAGTTTAAGGCTTTGAAATTCTTGTAAAACACTTTACAAAAGGTTTGCTACATACGCTCTGGTATATTCCCCTTAATTACTGCATCAGATGGGCAACGATTTCGGGAAAAGTTGCAACCCCGTATGGCGAATTCACATTCCTATGTGTGGATGGTTGTTAGCCAGTGCGCCCTCACGCTTAAGTTCACTAGAGGAAGTGCGCCGCAGCTTGTTTGGAAGATTCAATGGTTCTGAGAGGTTTCGCCTGAGATGGGATTGAACATGTGGATTCGTTTGCCTAATTCTTTATTCCACTTACATATGCTGCTTGATATGCAAGGCCAGCTGAATAACATGTAATTGAGCACATCATGAAGTCATCGTAGGCCGACAAAAATGAATGTCTCGTCCATGAAATTGCTATCACTTCACGCATGCGCATGGGTCAAGCTGCTGACTATTGTCATCGCTTTTTATAAGCGAAAGCAAACAAGTAGGAGTTTCTTCACCGGATACGTACACAGGGTGGTTTTTAATGAGCAGGATGTGATGAGATGATATTTGAGGCTCGGCCAGTGCAACGAAACCAATCAGCTACCAACGTGTCACGCTGAAACGTAGCTGAACTTTGTCGTCCGAGACAAAGCCACGCTCTTCTACAGCTCTGGCGATCAGGGATTGCTTGCTGGTGGAAAAGTAAAGCACTTCCTCCCCCATAATCTTCTGCGGAGAGCTCGTTTTTGACCAAGAAAGTTCTTCTTTCACGCCCAAATCTTTTGCTCCATCAGTTGCGCTGCCAACCAGCCGTATTCGCAACACTGAATCCATCGGAACCTCGTTTGTGGTACCAAAGAAGCCCTTGAACGCACACACGGTGAAATAAATCCGACGTTTTCCGCCAGATGCACACGTTCTTGGAACAAGCAAGAAACCGTACGCGTTAATCGCCGTACCACATGCGCACCGGCCGTTTCGAATGTCAGCTACAGCAGTGCCTGCACTGAAACTCGCCCAGTTCTCTATGATGCATTCGCAGCATTCTTGGAAATTACTGAGGTTAGTTTCGTGTGGACCTAGAAGCGACAGTTGCAAATTTTCCACCGGGAGTTTGCGACCTGGCACATAAGCCACTTCAGCGCTTGTCTTTTGTACCGGGATTATGTTGTTTGTTCCAGGGCATGTCGAGGTTGGCAATTTCAAGATGGTAGGAGCGATGGATGCAATATCCTTGGTGTGATTGCCCACTGCGTCGTGAGCCGAGTCATTTAACGACTCCACGTCATGATAAGACTTTCGCTTCAAGGTGGTCAGGAAGGCGTTCAGATTTGTGTGAACGATACGTGCAATTTTACAGATCAAGGAATCCATGTGCGAACCGCACGAGGTGCACTTGCTTTGTCCGGCTTCAGCTTTCACACGGTATAGGGTCGCCGATATGTGATCCATCGTTTTCTTCATCTCGTAGATAGTCTGCATCTGGACTGTTGCGAGATTCCGCTGTAGAGAAGCGTTCATTCGCGATGCTTTCTCCAGCTTTTCCTTCGTGTCGAGAAAGCTGCTAGCAGGGCTGCTCTTATCGCACTTTCCAAGAGAGCAGGTGGCTGCGCAGCCCGACATCACGTGACGCGGAAGTTCCCGATGCAAAACTTTCTCGTCACATGTAGGGCAGTTCACAGTGTGAAACTTGCACGCGATGACAAAGTGGTCCAGCATGACGGAAACGGCGTCCTCAGCGGCACAGCCGTTTCCCGCGTTCCAGCAGCGTATCCTCAAGCCGAGAATGGCGTCCCTCTCGATGAGCATGCGAACTACCTCCTCCTGCCTGAACGCTCGCCTGTCCACGGGGCAATGATAGCCCATTTGGCTGCTCTGGTAGAAACACGATCCGCAAAGCAAGTGCTTGCAGGGAAGCATGAAGGACGCTGCGGGCAGCAGGCCACACAATGAGCAGAAGTTTCCGGTAGGCAATTCCGGCACGAATACGGTAGGTCGCCGGTCTAGATCTGCACCGAAGCCCGACAGGCTACGCCCATTCGCAGGTGTCATGGCCGCGTGCACTTTTGGGAGCGATGGTGATTGTAATCTTGCATAGGTGCAGCCGCAACGTTCACTGAGCGAGTAGAGGGGGGGGGGGGGGGGTACGTTGCGATAACCAAAAGCCGTCACCAGCGCCACCCTGGTGCCTCAGTCTTTCAACGAATGATGAACAAACTACAACATGAGACAATCTTCCGGGTGATCTTTCCTAGTCATCGAGTGCCGCCACACACTTTTTCATGTTGTTCGATAATTATTATTTACCTTGTAGGCCTTCCCGTACTCTTTGGAAAGTTATCATCAAAAAATACCTATTATCATCCCTTCTTTTGTTTACACTTCTGCCTAAGTGAAGTACTTATATACTGATGAAAAACATAACAGCGCATGCGCCGATTATGTAGGATACTTGTTATTTTGCGTTGGATGCGCAGAGTAACGCCTCAGTACGAGGTTGCCACTATTCCGTCTTTTCAAGGCATCGTAATCTTTTGTGACTTCACTTTTCCCTCTCCTATAAAGGTCGTCCCTCAAATAATGACATGAAGTTGTTTTATTTAATTCGTTTTTCTGTTTTTCTTCAAGAATGTGTTTGGAGCGTAGTTTGCACGCTTTGATATTTAAGTGAAATTTCGCTCGTGGTGGCCGTCACTAGCCATGGTGTCCACGCATTTATAGGCGACATTACATTTGCGAGTACTGTGCCACAGATGCAGCGATCAACAATTTAAGGAATGGCTAAATAAAGACCTCAATCATGGAGTCTCACATTATAAATGGCTTGCGTTCACGTCACTGAAACGGCCACGTTGGACGTGAATTTCGGAGATTTCGCGTTATTGTTGTCAGTGCATAACATGCTGTTTCTTTCATTATTCATGCCCAGAGGCCCAAGAACGTTCTATCGACGTCGTTATTACACTGAAGCAGGCTAAACACCACATGTCTATAGGGTCTTCACGTTATCTAAGCTGCCATCTTGGAGCCATGTTGTGCGTCTGAGATGTTACATGCAACCTATCAGTAAAAAAAACAAAAACAACTTGCGCCTATGCATGCGTACTTTACACGGCTCTTCAATCACCATGATAATGATCGGAGTTCAGGCTACGGATCTACTTCAGATGCATTTGGTTCTTGAGATTCACGGTGCTCATTTAGAACGTGTTAAGTTATTCCTGATTAAAATTCACTTCAGTCTTACATATGTAAAAGTTGGTACAGAATGCTTGCTTTGAAGTTCGACTGAAATGAGCTCTGCACCAGTTTAAGCCCCCGGGGTGTGCATTATTCTTCAACTGTGGTTTTGCATCCCCAAGTAAACGGATTACCCGACGCGGTGGCATAGTTGTCATTGTGCTCGGCTGCTGGCCCAAAACTTGTGGGATTCAATCCCGGCCACGACGGCCACCTTTTCGGTGGAAGCGAAAATGCTTGAGGCCCGGGCACTCAGATTTACGACTATGTTAACGAATGCCAGTAGGTCGAAATTTGCGGAGCCCTCCCATGCCATGTCCCTCATAGTCATATAGTGGTTTTGTGACGTTAAACCTTAGCAGGTAATACCACGCAATAAATCATATATTTTGTTGAAATTGTGAAAATATGCGTGGCGACACACTGGACGCTATATTTCAGTGCAGCTTTAACGTCTCCATCGTCCTGCTCGGCAAGCCACGGCTGTATGCCGCAGAGCGTGCGCGAGACACTAGCACCACAGCATCACCGGAGGTAGTTTCAAAAAGCAGGCTGCGCCTTTTCCAACACCCGAGGTTCTTTAATGTGCGCCTAAATATAAATAGGCAATTAGCATTTTCGCCTCCATCTAAAGGGCGGTGGCCATTACCAAGATT